>JAQIXS010006510.1:0-10594 GCA_034700785.1 Rossiulus vilnensis | reverse complement strand
GACTTTTGGGAGTGGATTTATCCAACTGGCCACCTTTTCACTGGATTGGATGCTTCCTGAATTTCCAAACGTTTCGTCAGCCGGATTTTCGGCGAATCTCATTCATCGATTCATTTTTTTTCCGGGAATAGCGAATTCGTCGAAAAAACTTAAAATTATAAGAATAGAAGCCGGCTTTGGCAGTGCTGTCAGATGACGCGCGCAAACATTCCCTAACTAACTGGCCTCAGGATTTAATCGGAAATCGTAGCATTTCGATACGTACCACTCGTTATATGAGGAGAAAGAGAAGAGGAAAAAAAAGGTTTTCTTGCTTGTTCAAACGACCATGATTGGTTAATAGTTTTCACGTTCGTGATCAGATTGTTGCCAAGAAGTCGGTTTACGCTTGGCTGGGTCGTCTCACACTGCTAGCGCTAAGGCGCTTTTGCTAGAGGACTCGGGGTTTCCCATGGTGCATTGCGTGGATAGATTTTCAAAATTCGTTCTATGTTCTGGTGGGTGTGTTCCAATGATTGTTTTATCCATGGATTTTAATTTACGGAATTTATTTGATGTAAGTTTTGATTAAATGCGTCCAGAATGACCGGTGTGTGTGTGTGTGTTGGGCGACGAAGATACCGAAGGAGGTAGGATTAATTGTGAAAGTTCTTCCATTATTACAAATGCTGTATTTAAGAAAGAATCCAATGGAACGTCCATAAATGATGTCCGCCTTCGTTCTTAAAAATACTTAATTTTTTGTTGAATATATTAGCTATTTGCTTGAAATATTCGGGTTCTAAACATGCCTACGGGTTCTGTGAATACAGTTGAACTTGTTCAATTTGAGTTTTGAGGATAGTCTCGCCCGTATCAATCATGATTTGTTAATTTGTGTGTAGGCCTATTTATTTGCCTTGCATCAGCACTTTCGCGTATGCCTAAGATGTGTTTGCGTTCCAATGATTCCAGTGATTGTTTGGACTTAGGTGTAATGATCGAGTGATTTAATAATGATAATGATAGTGTCTATTGCTCGAAAGGGAAAAGGATGAGTGAAGGTCACAACAACACTTCCTGAATTACATTAAAATACAAAGTCTGACAACAAACTAAGATCCTCTTATATCTATGGGTTCCAAACAATGCTGGCATATTCAAGAATTGGTTTACATTAAATTTTTAAAATTCGACTAAAATGTCAAGTCAGTGTTACTAAAAAAAAGGAAACATTTAAAAAGCAATGAAGCACGTAAGTGGGCTTTTTTTTTTTTGGCCATTTGCACACAATGAGTAGCCTACTAAACTTTTAAGTTATTGGTAAAATTTACGCCCAAAAAAACATTTATTTTGAAGTCAATGTTTTGAATTTCAATCACTTTTTTTTTTGTGTTTTTTAACTTGATTCTTCGAGTAGCTGCAGTGGAATCAAAAGGTGGGAGTGGAATAACATCGAAATTTCCATCGTTGATTTTAATGTCCAAAGTAATTTTTGAATTGTTAAGTAATGCAAGCGGCATGTAGAGTATTTTCCGCGATTAATGGCACGAATAAAGGTCGGAAATGGGGTTTAAAATGTTTATATGTGGTGCCATACGTGTGGCACATACGACTGTTTGGAACAATTTCGACAAAAACAACTTGTTTCACTACGTTTTCGTTTCATTGGTTGTGCAGTAGGCCTCCGTCTGGCACATACGACTGTTTGGCAGAGTTTCGGCTTAAAAAAATTGTTGTTTGAACGAAATCAGATTTTCTTTTTCAATTTTTGATTTTTCTAAATGATAAGGTGAACAATGCCTGTTTTTGTCATATTTCTATTTTGTCGTTGACTGTAGTAAACAATAAGACTGTGTGAGCATTATGTAACGGAATAATAATAAGAAATGAAATTGGACGATTCTAAAACTCTGGCAAAAACAAACAAAAAATGTCGGTTTTTTTCAGGTGTCACGCAGTTATTTTTCAATTTCTAAGAAAATAGTCGATTATCTGAATGTGACAAGTGAATGGTGAGGGGGGGTGGACACTTGTTAAAGGTCAATTCTGTGTTCGTGTGACAAAATCAAAACGTCATTTACAAATCGCTCTTGTTTTTTTTTATTACTTTATATCGTGCAGAGAGAGAGATTCAACATGCAGTAAAACTTCTCAATGTTGACCACCTACCTATGTTGACCGAATTTTTAGGGTCCGTTGAAGGGTCCTGTTTTTTTTTCTTTAGTTTTTTTCTGTTATGTTGACCGCCTGCCTACCTTGACCATTGACCACCTGTTAGCTAGGGAGGGATTCTTCCGTACTATAGCGAATCTCCGTACGTTGACCACTGAAGGGTTATTTGTGCATAAATACATGTGCTCATTTAAGTATGCGTATTTAGTTATGGAATGTTATTATTTTTATAAATCAAATAAACTGTGTTAAATTGGGAAATTTACCTAGAAATGCGAATTTTTATTTTTTTTAAATTTTAAAACTGAATCTGAACCGAAATTCCCACACCGTAATTTTTAATTAGAACGTCAGTAAATTTAACATTGCACCACATTACTGGTGATTTTTGAAAAAAAATTTAAAAAAAATAATTTTATGTACTGTTAATTATTGATTGGCATCGGTAAAGTCAAATTTGACACTTGTATTGAAAGATCTTAATCATAATAAATCCATAATGAAATCTTAATGTCTCAATAAAAATCTTAAAATTTTTATTAAATACATGTATATGCAATTTTTAAATAAGTGATGATAATTAACTTTTTTGAGGTGTAAAAAATGAGAAAAAAAAACATCAACATTTTTTAAAACTTTTTTTTCAATACATTGACCACCTGACTAAGGTGACAGATTTTGTCTGGTCATCATAACAAGGTTTCGCTTTAAATTTTCATAAGTTTTATAACATTTATAAAAAAAATGTCATTAGTTTTATAAATAGTACATTAAAAGTACATTAAAGATTACAATAACACCTTTGTATGGTGACCACCCGGGGGACCGGACGTAATCGGTCCACCTTAGTCAGGTGTATCGAAATAAAAATAATTTTTAACAAATTTTAAAAATGTTTTTTTCTCTTAATTTTTGCATCTAAAAAAGTGAATCATCATCACTTTCATTTGATAAATACGTGTGCGTACAATTTTTTTAAGCTCTTTAGTTTAGATTAGTTAGATCTCGTAACTTCAAAAAATCACAATTCGTACGGGGTGCAGAAATTAAATTCACTGACATTTTATATTCGAAATGATTAGAAATTCGAAATCTTAAGAAATAAAAAAATATATATATATTTTTGCTGAAATATGGCGACTCGTGGGCCGTGAACGCAATTACAGAGACATAAAATAAATAGGGGGCTAATTGGCGTTTATTCGTCGATATTAACTGCGAAATATCGAGAACAATTTCGTATAAACGCCACTTGTTTTATATATATATATATTTTGTAATAATGCGGTCGTAAATGCGCTATTTTTAATCGTCCAATAAAACGCGGCTATCGAATTTTCTGGCTGCCCTTGAAAGGCTTCGATAAATAATAGCCAATAAAAATATTGATGCCAAATTGGATAATATTAAAACAATATAAAATCCTGATTTTTTTCTCCTAAATTTCTCTATTGGAATTATTGATCAAACGACGGCGTCCGCAGGATTTGAAGTTAATCTACGTTTTTAATCTCCACTAATTACATCGATTTTCAGGTTAATCGGGATGAACAATAAATAGCACGTTTCTCTCTCATATTGTTGTGTATTTTTTTGTTTCTTCAAATTCTCCACTTCGCTTTCTGTAAATAAATTAAAAATAGGAGAGAATAATTCAAAGCATTTCGGGTGTCTTCTCCGATTTCATGTTATTATTATTATTATTATTATTATATTTTTTTTTATCGTTTCTTCTTCTTCTTTCTTCTTTCTTAAGAAAAAAAATCCGCTCAAAGAGTCCATTTTTTTTCTTCCTTATTACTGTTTTTTTTTGTTTTTCCTTAAAAAAAAGATGGTAGGTTTTTTTATGGCAATATCAACTTCCGGTGCGCCTGCTTTTATTCTTCGATCGGCGAAGAGATCGGCCTGCTCTCTATTTTCCTAAAAACGGAAGAAAATTTTTTAAAAATGTTGAAAATGTAGAAAAAATATTATTTCCGATCAATCGAGTTAATGTACTTGTAATTCGATAATTGACGGTAAACAGCGATTAAAAAATTAAGTCCCAAATTAATTTGGTGGCTTGTTATTCCCCTTTTTGTCGTATTTGAAAATTATGAAATTGAAATATACAATGTGAAATGTAAAATAATTTTATCACATTTATTCTACTAACGATGTTTTGTGCTATTTATTCTACTAAAATATTTATAATTTCATGAGTTTTGTTCATTTTTTATGATAGTATTATTATTTGTACAAATATTTTGATAAAATAATATTATGAGTTTTCTTCGCCACTTATAATTAATAATAAAATATCATTATTCTTCTAAAAAATTATTGTGTTATTTATTCTACTGAAATATTTATAATTTAATAAGTTTCGATATTTTTATGAATATTTCGACAGAATAATATAATGAATTATAGAATCACGAGTGTGATAAAATTATTTTTATATTTCATACTTTTACCATTTCATAATATTCAAAAACGTAAATACTATCTTTGCTAATTTGGTTGAAATTATCCTTTTTTGGATTTTATAATTCTTGTATTGCAAAGAATCAGTCATCATATTACCATGTTACCAAGTATTACCAAATAATCGCCAAATTAAACGAATAAATGCGGGAATGAAAAAAATATCGATTACTTAACGCGCAATTTATTAAATTAATTGATTAGGCTATATCGAATTAAAACGCTGTTCATATGTATTTCACTTAATTCTGGCTGTTTGACTCATTTTTATCAAACTCCATTTCTCATTTATCATACTCGATTTTCAATTATAAACAATGATAAATAGAGTTAAATAAGATTTAATTAGATTTAAAAAACGATTAATATGTTTATTTCGATTAAACTTTTTCCCTTTCCAAATCTATTTTTTTTTAAAAACGAGTTCAATTGAATTTAGGCTAATTATATTTAAATAAAGATTCAATTAGATTCATTAGAAGAAACAATGATCAACTTTTACTCTGTATAAATTTTTTAACCCTTTCCAAATCTATTTAAGAAAAAACCTTTGTTCAATTGAACGAAGTTTGGAATTGTTTTCTCTATTATTATTATTTTTAACTCTTGATAATTACTGAATTCTTGCGCAACAAAGGCGCTTAATTCGCGCTTTTCCTGATCCTAAAACGCGATTGATTATCTCGATGAATAAGGTTTAATTAACGTCCTCATTTCTCGAATGTAAATTGAGTTTTTTGTCACATTTGTTTACGTTTTTTTTTTTTAAAAAAAAAATTTTCTTTCGTGTTATTATCTATAAGTGATTATTGGTTGAATTCGCACGCAGCTAAGATGTATGACGCCGATTTATAATTTATATATAAGATGCATTTTAAGAATCGTAATTGTGATAAACTTAAATTATATTTCTTTTTAAAAAAATTTAAAAATAGATTTGGGAAAGGGAAAAAAACATGAATTTGCGAGTGATGGTTTTTCATCGTTTCTAATAAATCTGATTAAATCCTGTTTATAAAACCTGAATTCAATTGGAAGTCTTCTGTTTTTTTTTAATTTTTTTTAAATTAAATTTATTATAAATTAAATGTTAATTTAATTTACCTCGCGCATTTGTAGTAATCTTGAAATCCCGTGTAAACGCATCGAACGGATCCGTCACCGAAAAACGCGACGGTCATTTCTCGACCACTGGCCGTTTCTGAAAAAAAAAAGTATATATATATAATAAAAAAATTCTTTAGAAATACTAGTTTTTCGAATATGTTTCAGAATGAAATACGCGGATTTGTTTTCATTCACATTTTGTACACAATGCGAGAGTATAATAATTTTTTTTTTGCGTAAATTAAAGTACATTGAGCAATACATCGGTAATGTGATAGATGTATAATCCATGTATTTATAAACACCTTGGATGTTCCAACTGATGATGCATATTGCACTTTGGTCTCCTACACTTCATACATTGGCCACGCTTACCCCTTTATACTTTGGTCTCCTACACTTCGTACATTGGCCACGCTTACCCCTTTGTACTTTGGTCTCCTACACTTCGTACATTGGCCATTTATCAGTACATGTGTACTGACGTACAAACGATGTACTGATTAGTACATCTGTACTGGTATCAATACACAACTGTACTGGAGTCAGTATGGTTTATACAGATATCAGTAGGCCTACTGATGGTCCATAATGATCTTTTCTCCCTGGGAGTGGGTTTTATGTAATAAAAAAAATTAAATCCTACAGGTGGCTGGAAAAAACTCAAAATTCCCCATAAATTTAACTCCCAACCAGTTTTCCACCATCATCAATAATCAATGGATCAATCGTTTGGTCGATTGTGGTTTTTGTTTTTTTGGTAACACCGTGCACCAGCGTCCTTCCCACTCATTGACTCCCTCGTTTCGCCTTCATCTTGCTGGTCACGTGCCTCCGGCCAGTGCTTGACCAAAATAAATGTGTAAATGGACGTTTGGAGTGAAGGATGGACGCGTGACGGAATCGCCGGACTCTGGCTTTTTATCGAGAGTTCTAGTAATTGATGGCTAAACGGATTCTCTTCTTGAAAATAACGAAAAAAACTCTTTGGTGGGTTTTTTTTTAGTTTTACCTAGATTTACTTCTTTTTTTGTTATCGCTTTTTCAGAGTAGCAGAACTAACGATGTTCTTTTTTCTTTTCCAGTTTGCTTTCCTTTTATTTTCATTATTATTTTTAACTTCCTATTCGTTGTTTGTACGCATTTTTAAGTGTGAAAAACATATTTTTTCATACCAAAAAAAAAAAAAACGTTATTGAAAGAGTGGCAAAGAATACTTTAACCCCCTCCCCCTATTTTTGGCCGTATAACGAAACGTAGGCTTCAAAACGAAACACGGACGTGAAATCGTGCGACTAACTAAGTTTCGTTATTTTTGACCATATAACGAAACGTGTGCCGTAAAACGAAACACGAATGTTATTGAAAGAGAGGCAAAGATATTGCCTGATTGGCATTTCGTATTTTCATTATGATCAGGTTTCATTATTTTCGGCCGTATAATGAAACACGGAAGTGAAATCGTATAAACTAACTTTAAAAAAAAACCCTACACGTGTAATTTTCCACGTGCGTACGATTATATGGGCTTACGATATCGAGAGTAAAAAAATGTTGCAACAAAGTTAGGCGTATGTGCCAATATCCTAAGCAGGATGGAGGGCGGGGTGTAAGCGTCGTTAAATAATGCTTCGACGAACGAACGAATTAAAACCGGAAATGACCGTTTAAACTGACCGGTGAGTTGTGGCATGGCGTCTCTCCTTCCGTATCTTCCGTTAGGATAAAATTGTTGGGCGCTCGATTGCACCAATGAGGCGCACAGAATCCCAACCAGGAAACAAACGACGAGGGTGCGACGGGCGAACTTCATAGAACACATGCTGTAGAAAAAACAAAACAAAAACAAACAACAACAACAATTAAATCAAATAAAACAACGATACGATTTAAGACGTAATTAAGCGATCGCGGATATGATAGAACGCGCAACCCAAAACGACCGATTAAAAGTTCAGGCTAACGGTTAAAAGCGGTTAATGGGCCTGGAAAACATGGAAGAAAAAAAAAGACGTGGTCAGGGAAAAGTCTGGAAAATCCAACGCATCCTAACTTGTCATTAAGTACTTACTATCCCTTTGGAATTCAATTTTATTATAATAAAAAATGCTTTGAAATTCCGAATTTATGATGAATTCACTAGAATTTCAGCGGCGTGGAAATGTCGTGGAAAAAATCATGGAAATTAACGGTAATAAATCACGTAATAAATAAAATACCATTGCCAGTTACGTGCCTGTCCACCCTTGTGGAAAGATCGGTGTAATCGGTACGGATCATTTACTGACGTTAGTATAAATTGTAGTGATATCATTACATGTAACCATACTGATATTATGAATACCAAAAACCACTTTAATACTGATACCACTAAGCATACTGATATCAGTAGTCCCAAAAAGCCATTATAATATTGATATCACTAAGCGTACTGATTTTAGTAGTCTGAAAAATCACTGTAATACTGATATAAATAGTCCCAAAACCTACTATAATACTGATATCACTGGACATACTGATATTAATATTTACAAAAACCACTTAAATACTAATGCAAAATAGTCCTAAAAACCACTTAAATACTAATAGAAAATGTCCTAAAAACCACTATAATACTGATATCAATAGTCCTGAAAACCACTATAATACTAATATCAATAGTCCCAAAACCCACTATAATGGCATACTGATGGGCATACTGATATTAATATTTACAAAAGACACTTTAATACTAATACAAAATAGTTCAAAAAACCACTATAATACTGATATAAATAGCCTTAAAAAACACTATAATACTGATATCAATAGCCTTAAAAAACACTATAATACTGATATAAATAGCCTTAAAAAACACTATAATACTGATATCAATAGCCTTAAAAACCCACTGTAATACTGATATCAATAGCCCTAAAATCCACTGTAATACTGATATCAGAAGTTCCAACAACCAGTGTATATACATAGTGATTTCAATTTAGAATCATACTGATATCACGAAGGTTATGCTAGCATCATTATAAAATAATGCGGATATCAGTAGCAAATCACATGCTGTCATCAGTTCGCAATCAGTTTACTTTCCATAAGGTCCACTCTGATCGCAGACCAACTGACCACTTGAGTTTGGACAGACGATTGCAATTAGAAGGGGCTTGATAAAACATTAATCGATTATCCGGAGGGGATTAAGGCGATATAACGGTTTTATTAACCGGCGTTCCATCCATAATTCAAGTAGCTGCTCTTTGTTCTTTCCTTATAATTGTTGTTTTCCTCAATTTTTATGCTTGCGTAAGAACGTCCTCTTTAGGGCTGTTTGTTTGTTTCCGGTTGACCACTGACCACCATTTGTTTGCCACTGTTCGAAAGCGCCATTTTGTGGTCACGCCAAAAGCGTCGCAGGTGGCGTTAAGGTCTCAGCAATACGTTTTAACGGCGAATAGTTACGAATGATTGAGGCTAATCGTTAATTGAGGGGTGCCAAACCATAACTTACCATGCGCCCAAAAAAAAACAAAAAAAAACTTGAGAGGGAATGAAACTGGATCTGATTTCATTCAAACAGGCCAACCAACAGGCGTATGTGCCACTCGTATTGCACCACCGATGAAACGAGAACTTGGTGTAACAGTCGCTTTTTTGGCGAAACTGTACCAAACAGGCGTATGTGCCACACGCATTGCCCCTATCGCTTCCTCACTAGACTGCAGCAGGTGGGGTACGACGTTTTGAGCTTTTAAAAAACCGCATTTGTGGCATTCCGGCGCTTAACACCTTATGGTTCGGCACCCCTCGATTACCGATAATAATTGGGGAAGGGTAGGGTTATCCTTAATTGGTGTTTATTTCGCCAAATTCGGTAGCGTTTTAATTTTTGTTATTTGGATGAATTCTCGTAGTCTTGAGAACACGAATTTCGTTCTTTTTTTCGCTTAATTAAAGCATTAATTTCGTTCATTGTTTGCTGAAATGAAAGCTCTTTTGTTTCGCTTCAAACAAAAGAGCAGCTAATTAGAATATCGTGTAACGAACCGAAATGCCCCGGATGTTTAAAAAGCAAATATTTTTCCCCAGCTTACGATTTCGTCTTAATTTTAATTGTTATTAGCATACTATTGTTTTTATTTTTTATATCAAACAAAGTCTTTAATCGTAGATAAAATGGAATGAATGATAATAAAAGAGCGTCGGTGGCTTTAAGCATTTCAAAATCCTCAATTGCGATTCCTTTTAAAAATAAAAATTCAAAAATGGTCCCATAAACGGATATTTGATATTTTCTTAGCATTAAGCTTCTTTATACGGCCCTTCCACTTTTTTGTTGGTGTTGTTGTAATGTTCGATTGTTTTCGATAACTTTTTTTAAAGTAATTAATTAAGAAGCCGCAATATTGAGCATAATAAAAGTTTGTTTACAATTTGTGGCGAATTCAACTTCTCTTTCGCTTCGCTATGCAGCCGCTCTTTAGGCGGAGTTTCGCTGTAACGGCCCCTTATGTTCCGGTGTTCCCGATTTGCGACCCTTGATGTTTCGTTATGCGGCCGAAAAGAACGAATCCCCCTCCCAGTTACGTGAAAGTTGGCGTGGATCTTTGAGGCGCACGGAAGCATTTAGGTCACTATACCCGTGTTAAATGAAGAGTATGTCCGAGGATTTGGTGTGTAGGGTAACTGAGTTGAATTGATTCGAGTTGATGTAATTAAATTAATGAGATTGCGTGCCAACAGGGTGGGATAGAATTGTTTTTTGTTTTTTTTTTGTCTTACTTCGTCGTTGTTTCATAATTCCAAAATTTATACGATTTCCAGGAGCCTGATTAGGCTCTCTCTCTCTCTATATATATATCAGTTGGGATAAATG
>JAQIXS010006509.1:0-10594 GCA_034700785.1 Rossiulus vilnensis | reverse complement strand
TGTCTCATGCGGTAATTTTTTTTACTGTGGGCGTGTTTTACCGCATCTCACGTACCGCACTGGTGTGCGCCCTGCCTAAGTTAGAGGCATCAGACGCATCGTGGGTGTGGCTTTCTCAATGCGGGGTGAAATCCAGAAAACTAATCAATAAGCTGAACATTTCTTATTGGTTAAGGCTTTTGATACTCTTGTTATACATGGACCATAGTTTCTCCTGTTTTGTGGCCATTTTTCATCGGGAGTCATGCCGGAGGGCGACACTCTGATGGAAAATGTAATACTGGAAGTGAAACTGGCCATGATGAGGATTGAGAATCGTTTTTGAAATTTAGTTCTCAGAAAGTATGGTGTGCTAGATGACCTGAGAAGAGAATTCTTGAGTGGTGGCCGCCCAAATTGCGCGGCCATGTCTTTATGAAATCACCTAAAATCCGTTGCTTCAGTTTTCATTTTTCGAACAATAGTGATTACGGCATTGCAGTCAATATTGATAATTTTTAAAAGCTTGCTTAAATTCGTTATTCATACTTATTTAAATTTTAATATTGATACGTTCGTTATTGATTGAAATATTTGACCTGGTAATTCTATTCGTAAGCTTTGTTTTTAGCATTCGTGTGAACATTTTCATGAAAAATCGAGTCAAGAGGTGAGATAATTCAAACTGCATCTTGAAATGCATTTCTTTTGCATATGGGAAAAAATAACATTTACTTTTTGATGTTAAATATGAAAAAAATATAAAATGCTGGAGATGGAGGAGGCTGGCTCACTGAAGGTTCTCAAAAGGTAAAAATGACCATCAAGAATGTATCCACGTATCCAGTCAGGGAAGTAAGAATAACCTTGTAAAGTCAGGGAAATTTCAAATTTTCATGTCAACGACAGGGGAATTTTCATCAGCTAAAGATTGTTGTTTCCTGTAAGCCATGTCAAAGACTGGAAGCATGTCTCAAATCTACAACTTATGTATATGCCAAGAAGAAATTTGATACTGCATTAGATGGTGGCCAGATTCACTCCACATCAATTCAAAACTAGATTGTTGATTGGAAAAAAGAGTTTTTGACATTTTCAACTTTTGAAGTAATAAATATACCAGTCATTGGTAACTTTTGTTTCCATTATATTCTATAAACATTTTTGAAAAAGTTGAGAATTTAAATTCAGTGTGGGGTCTGTATAATTAGTGTAGAGCGTGCCTTCCCTTGGTTAAAAACTTATTAGCTAGTTTGTTTTCTGAAAAACTAAAGTTTTTAATAACCTTTTTATATTTCAGTTTAATGTTGTTTTGCACGGATATTTTTGATGACGAGTTTAAAGCCAGTTGCGTTTTAGAACCCATCAACTGACAGGGTGAACTTTTTTCACCCGACTCGAAGTAAATCACGTAAAACACATTCAGTTCAAGGAAATAAAACACAAAAATGCGTGAATTCCGATTAGTCCTTGTAATGTTCTTGCTTTTTTAGATGTTCCATTTAATGTTTTTACATTTATGGCAATCAGATATGACAAACGGAACTTATCCTTGCTGGAGACCTTAAGTTTGCTTTTCATCATCACGGAGACGGCAGTGCATGATGTCACTCTTTGATATGTTGAATGGACCTGTCTTGTGGGCTTTTTTAAATGTCGACCTACTTGCCTGGAAATATTAATTTGGTAGAGGAAATCTTTAGCCAAACTTCTTTACATTTAAGCGCACTGGTGGAAATTTGAGCCCGTTCGGATTATTTGTGAAATGTTCTTTAAATTTTAGTTCTTGTGGTAAACACGGCTGGTTCGCTGGTACCTATAAACTCCCACGCTGATCTGGGACCACAATTTCACCACACCGATTTTAGCTGGCACATTGGCATGTTCATTAACATGTTTAATTATCGCTCGAATGCGACGGTTAATCACACTGGTTTTTCTTTGTCGCCAAAATCATTTACAAAAAAAAACCGAACTTTTAATATACCGCAGGATTCTTGAGACAACGAGTAATAAGAAAACTGGAATTGACATTGTAAATTCAGGTTCATCCCATCAGTATATTTCAAGAGCCCAGATGCATTTTCCTTAGCGATTCTCAACAAAATGGTGTCAAAATGCTGTTTTGCGAAGGATATATTCAGGGCGAGTGTAGGAATTTCAAATTCACGCTCATCTTCACCCTGTGTTTTGGTTTTCTAAAACATGCCAATTTCTAAGTGTGTTTCTGTGCCTTTTTCAACAAAAACAAAAAAAATGTATTAATTTTCCAACACCAGGAGGCGAGGGGTGAATTTCGCACTGTTCGCATTAAGCATTGAGGTGATGACATCTCAAAAATGGGAGATGATAAAGAACAATTTCGTCATCTTTGAGGCGTAAATTTGAGGTTTAAATCGGGGGTTGTTGAGTGAATAGCAATAAACAAGCAATTTCACATTTTTTCCATGTATTTTTCCAAATATTTCGGTGTTGCGCCGAGCCGCCATATTGGGAAACGCCCCCTGTTTAGTCGAAACTAGGGTACCGTAACAGCATTAAAATAGGAGTCGCTAAATTGAGACAGGTCTATTCTTAATGTCGACCCAAAAGGATGCCCACCTTGCAAAATAATTACGGTGCTCTCACATTTTGTTTCAAATACTTGTTAGAATTGCTCAACTTATTGTTTCTAGTGTAGTCCAGTAGGGTCGGCGTTATTTTTTAATATTAAAAAAGACCGCCGAAAGCCAGTTTCCCCTGCACCTCAATCTGAATATTGTTCAGTGGTTTTTCAAATTTATTTTTAAAAAAATTTTAAATGAACGGGACGTTTTCAAATAATAAAAAATAACCTACACCCTAGTCATCAAGTCCAACTTAAATTGACAACCATCATCTGGATGAGCCACAGTCACTACTCGAGATCCAAGAATAAGCCTGTTTATAAACCTGGATAGCAGGAATCACTAACTATTAATTTTGGCCTATATTTGTCTTCAAAAACCATGCTGCTGAGAAGTTCTGTTATAAGGAATGGAACGCCTTGACGTGTTGGCCAAAAAAAAATTTAAACCGATATAACAAACGAATTAACGGAACTTCGTAGAAACAAAAATTCTGGAGAAATTAAATGACAAATTATTGACTTTCCTTGTAATTTACTAATGAAAAGTACTGAGGGATGTGAATAAATGGAACACCATAGGCAATGTTTTTAAAACCGTAATTGCATCCGGGATTTTTGCCTGAATTCCTATACAAAATTTGCTTAAAACTATTATTGCTAAATGGAACGAAGGAATGATGGCCGTGGGTCGATCCTTATGAAGACTGGGACACTGTTAAATTGAACTTTAAAGTTTGACTTAGTCTTTGCGACTGAATTAGAAATAAAAAGGTCTTACAACGAATAAAAAATCGCATTATACAATGCATAATATGCATGTTTAGTAAGAATTCTTTTTTAGGGGTCTCCAGAAATTTCAAGTGCTGACGGATCTTTTACTCTTTTGTGGTCCAAAAAAACGTGTTTTTTTCATTTTGAATGACGTCATTTTGAATAACGTAGTAAGTTCAGGCAAGGGAAAACTGAATAGTTTTGTGAAATATGTAGTTTGTTCTAATTTGATTTCGTTCAAACAACGTCAAGTTCAAACGTTGTAAAAGTTTATTTTTTAATTACAAAAATAAAAACCAACGCTTAGTGAAACGTTTTATTATTATTATTGTTTTTTTTTAGTTTTAAACCTTTCCACATGTTGTACATGTATATTGCCACACGTATTGCAAACTACTGTAAGCACATTGATGTTCTTCATTCAACTTTGTTTAAAACTAGCTTCAGAAATGTTTTTGGAACACTGACGTGGTTCAGTGAGACCAACGTTGAACGTTGAATAACCTCTATTCATGTCCACCTAACCAAGGTTTGTTTTCAGGCCCAATGGGCAGGATTTGAAAATGGGGCAAGCTGAAGTTATTCGCACAATGTGGAAGGTTTAGCACAACGAGGGCCCCAGGCGCAATATAATCTTAGGGCTTCCTCCTTCTAAATACTTTCTTTCATTTAATATTGTTAGAATGTCGGAAGAATTTGTTAGTATGCATTGTCAACAAAAATGTGCTTAGAAATACAATTAGTAAAAGAAACGCCGTAGTCAAATATCTTGAAAAACATTACATATTATGAATTTTAGCATGCAAAGATTTACCAATTTGTTTGAAAATACGGTTATTAAAAGGGTCACTGTTACCCGATGTTTCCTAAAAATATTGCTGGAAACTCGCAATGATTTTACTGACACATAGTGTAGTTATTTTGATACTCTACACTCCCTAACCATTTCACACTATGCCCTTTGAAGTACATATACAAGTAGGTATTTTTTCTTCCGAAGGCTTGTTTTAAAATAGCAAACATGTGGATTTTTCGGCTATTTCTGGTCGATTTCTTCCCCCTAACACAGGCATTTGGCCGTTTGTAGGGGCCCCTAGGGCCCTTCATGGCGTTGCTGCTAAGCCAGCCCCTAATGCCTAGAAAAGCATTTTGTGATGCTCTGGGGGGCTCTCCAGAAACGTCAAGGTGGGCATATGGGTTCACTGTTCGCACATTGGGCTTTTAGTCAAAGTTCCAACCATTTCTGGCGGTTTCTGTGGTTGTTTTCTTATTTTTACCCAGCTACTGTTAGTCTTTTTTAATTGCTAAGTTTACTAGGGTATACCTAAACTAAAACGTAGTTCTTTGAACATCTTATTAGAATGTATTCAGAAATGAAAGAATTATCAGGTATTGTCCGTATTGACTACGACCAACACATGTAGATGTCACATTAGCCTTACGTTGTTGTGGTGGCATAGTCAGTTTTCACATAACGCCATGGCAGTCAGACCACTATTAAGATGAAAAAACATGTTTGGGGTGGTCAGGCTCTTACAACGTTTTGATTTGGCTTTTTTGGTCTGTTCGTTCGAAGAGTGCCACTTGAGTATCGTGCAGTCGGTGAAAGTGATAGGAAAGATTTTGAATTTCAGCAGTTAGCTTGCGAATTTGGGGCGATTTGTGCCAACCGGAATCGAATGTCGAGTCTATATAGAGCATCGCTTAACCGTAAGACGTTGTTTCCCCGTCGCGAAATCACTGTCATAAAGTTGTTTTCGACGGTGTTTCACGATGAAAACTGGTGGAAACCTGCTTCGGAGAAAGGAGAATTTGAATGGCTTTTAATCGACGATTAATTCACGACAATGTGGCAACGCTGATGCCCAGCGGGCCGAAGCGTATTTCGCCGAATTGAGGCCACGATTTTGGTGTCGAAATGAATTGTGATGCAAAAATACCTCCGATTTTGGCATGAAAATCCACGGGTGAATAACACGGAGGTGTCGTAGCTGGACACTTGGTGGACTGGCCTTATCATCTCTTGCCCCTACCCGTTCGGCGATGAAATTTGGCGAAATGCAAAATTGCGACACGTTTTTGGGGTTAACGGGACTAGCACTAGCACGCCTGGCCTCCATTTGCAAGGATGTAATATTAGCTGATCATCAGTTGGAAAATGAATTTGAACCAATCGATATGAAAATTGGGACGTGGTCAAAGACTTTCCTGGCAGTCAAGACATTAAATGTACCAATCCGTCTTGCAGTTGCAAGTTAGGAGAGCGATATTGCATTGCCCTTGCGCCTTCTGGCACTAATTTTCTATTAACAAGTTAAAACTCGCCCCAAAATATGGTCACCATGCAAAAAACTCACACATTTTTGCTTCTAATGTTATACGTTTTTGAAGTACATGTAGAAATGTGTAACTTTTTGCATGGTTGGTATGCTTTTGTCTCAGCCTTAAAATGACAACTCTAGGGGCCGGTTGCACTGACAAAAGTTAAGCAAAACCCAAGGAAAAGCATTGCACCACAGCAGGTTAGCTGTTAACTTTGGCTTAACGTTAATCCAACTGATAGGCAGGGTAAATATAAGGCTTGTAATACAGTGCAATTTTCCTCGAATTCCTAGTGATGCATGTTAACTATACCCTTTGTTAAAAAATCTCTAAAATAAATAATGCAACCGGCCCTAAAAATCCTAATAATTCCAAATATCGAGGTGATTCTGCACTCAAGTTCAAGCGTCATAGATGTAATGCATGTACGTATTATGTGGTGGTCTGGATATTTGTGGCATGTAGCAATTTTGATAAGTATTTGAAGTAAAAATGTAGTAAAAATTGAAGTAAAAATTGAATTGATTTGCCGAGATGATCTGTATGAAGGGAAATGCGATCTATCAATACTTGTATGCATGTATCAATACATGTTTTACATGTATAATGTTTTCATGTGCAATGATGTTGGTGAACATCCCATTGAGGTGGCAACCACCCAATAATATTGGGTTGATGGATTACACCCCCCTACCACAGGGCATATAACTGCTAGTAGGGTACTGAATTGAATTGAATATGTATGTATACAATAGTACATTGTATGTACACATGTACCCTTAATATAAGAAACTTTGTAAAGCTGTGATGCAGATTGCCCTTGGTAGCTATAGTCGTTCAAGGTCTTGTCAAGGTGTAATTACACCTTTGACAGCCCTCATTCAAACTGACCTTATCTTCGACGTCACGCATTTCGTGTTATTCAAATTATTTGTGATTTTTAAATAATTGATAGATGGCGCGGCGCAAACAACGCTTTGAAAACGCGCGGCGTGAGTTGCATAAAAGGGAGTAACCCATTTCCTGTGGCCATGTTGCATCTTACTTTTTGCTTTTCATTCCTGGAAAAGATTTCCTC
Organism: Rossiulus vilnensis; assembly: GCA_034700785.1. Lineage (NCBI taxonomy): Eukaryota > Metazoa > Arthropoda > Diplopoda > Julida > Julidae > Rossiulus > Rossiulus vilnensis. Next base: position 3,836 of record JAQIXS010006509.1, on the reverse strand, counting down.
CCCTTTCATTTTTACCTTCGTAATGATTGATGGATACCCCCTAGGCAGACCTTCCAGCATGTGCCTACGTTTTAAGGCGATCTTTTGTTTTCGATTGTATTTCATGCTTTGCATTCGGCTGGATTTTTCACATTATTTGTGCCATTCAATGTTTCTTATCATGCAACACCTGGTTTTGTGAAGAACAATCCTAGATCTTCTGAAACCTTGGTATTTTCTGACCAGCCCTCGCCAGTGTTGGCTTTCACTCAAATGGCTAACAAAGCGATTTCCTTGACTCTACAGGAATTTAATCGGCGCCCTTCGTTCATTGTTTGTTAAAACGAGTCCTCGTCCGTTTTTACGCACATTTTTTAACGACTAATTCACCTACATTTCTGCTACCCCGAACAGAAACCCAGTACCTGCATTTGTTTCCATTTGAGAAAATTAGAGGTACATGTAAAGCGATTTATCCTCCATCAACCATGACATGACGGGTGTTTTGTAAAGGTTTATTTGGAGTTTAGGGAGAGAACCAAAGTAACTGCAAATATGCTGTTTGCTAAATTTCCAAAAAAAAAAAATATCAGACACTGTGTTTTTCTTGGTGCAGGCGATTTGCAAGGGCGAAATTTTATGAGCGACCCTTTATTCAAGGGCTTTTGAACTTTCCACGAGCTAGCGAATAACGACTCATCAAAAACAGGCTGATTAAAATGTCTGAAATATATATTTCAGGAAAAACTCGCTAAAATGCATTATTCACCACTAAAATTGAAGTGAAATTGAAACTGGGGGTCCATTGTTTCAGTGGTATTTTTCACGGTATTTGTTGGAAGACCCTTAATCAAATACGACGTAATTTCCGCCAAATTACGAATGGCAGTTCGCACCAAGATTCGCCAGGAATTCCAAAAAAAAACCACCCAAAATACCATTTCCTTTCAAGTTTGTCTGTATTTTTTTTATTTATCTTTTCTCTGAATGAACGGGCGACCTACGAAATTCGAAGTGAATGATTGGAAGCGCTCGCTAGAGGGCGCCACAGGCATGTTCAAAAATGGAACGCCGGAGCTATTTTGAAATGGAATGTGCGATCTCATTCACGGTGAAACGGTGTTCAAAGTGAATTAAAAGCATTGTTCAGAGCGATGTAACCAGGAGAGGAGTGCAGCGCGTTAAGCGGTGAGGATATTTCATATTTGACAACTTTAATATCTCGAGAAATTCCGGTACGCCCCGTTGGGTATCGGATTTGTCTCTGGGGTTCCCCAGGACCTGGGCCCTATTCCACAAACGTTATGGACTTGTACTTGTACAGGTATGGAGTGATAAATACAAGTAAATTTTATCAAATTACCAGTGGTGTGTTCCACCAAAGAACTAGTATGACAGCAGTTTGCTTGTAACTTGTAACGAAATTCCTGCAAGGGAACAGATGCAATGGACATCGTTCGATAATTATGTCGTTCCTTTTTCGTGAGCCCGCTCTCAGCTATTCTAAACAGGTCGAAACTGTGAGAGCCATTTCCCGAGAGCCAAGAAAATGCATGATCGCCAGAGAGCAGCTGTGTGCTCTGTGACTCGCGAGAGCAACTCTCCCGAAGCACTCTTATTACAATGTCCACTTGCGAGTGTGAGCTCTCGGGAAGCTCTCGCCTCTCAAACTGTTAAAAATAGGCAGCGTTTACACGTGAAATGTACGAAACGGTCGGGTCATGGCAGGTTGGAGTAGTTTGTCGTGTATATGGAAACTATAAATTATTCTTGCAAAGATTTGTTTTCAGCTTTTTTTAACCTCAGTACTATAAGTATTCTTCGATGGCAATTCTTATCTTTTCGAAATTAATTACTACCTTATCGGCGTTATGCACGTGCTGTAGATCGTGATTGTTAGCTTCCGTCATTTCCATATTTATTCATGGAAGGAGGTTTCCTCAAGGAAATTTTTGTTACGCAAGCCAGCTCTGATTGTGAGAGCCGTCTTTTGAAGGTTTGATAAATTGTCCTACTCGCAGCCTGTGTTTTATGCGGTTAGCACTGTTTAATTGTTTACCTCCACGCCGCTTGCCTATATTTGGAGAATTTGGGAAAACGCATCACAAAAAAAAGCCTAAATTGCCTTCGTTTAATAAGTTCAGTGTCACTCGCCCCGGGAATGGCCCAGTTTTTTTCGTTGTCGAAGCACCAAGGAATCTGGATTATTTCCATTTTTTTTTAGTTCGCCGAATAAGGTTTCTTGCTTCCTCATCCGGAACTATTCGCAGGTTTTTTACATGATTTATCCCTCTCGCTCTTTGATTTCGTTGTTTTGGCCGGCTTGTGGCGGCGCTAGACATTCTAACATTATTAATATTAGCCTAGAAACACCGTCCGGAAGCAATGCTCCACCTGGAATTTCGCTCATTTCTTGGTGGGACGCAGAAATGCTATTGTTCGGCATATCGTTGTTGTTGTTATTATTTCTCTAAAGAGGAGAAAATGGCGTCCTGGTGAAAAAGTTCAGTTAATTTCATGGCTCGCATTTGGCTCGTGATTTTCAGTAATCGGTGAACGTTGTGTCGTCCTTCACGTGTTGCTTGTGTGGCAATTTGATGCACTCGGGCTGCCCATTAAAAAAAAAAAGTTAAGAAGATGAGTGACATGTATTTCTAAAGTGACACGACTTGAAAAACTTGATTTGGACATCTGTATTATGATCACTTTCATGGTGAACAATCAGTTTCATAGTGATACAATTGCAATCTAGCAAATGAATTATCAAGTTAAGTTATTGCATTTTTTGAATAGCGAGTTTCAGCTACCGGTGAACGTGGACGTGCACGTCAAAAAATGACGCCACGTGACGTGAGGCAAAAACGTACTTCACCCTAATCGCTTTATAGTCAATGAAATGCGATCAGGGTGAAGTACGTTTTTTTTTTTTTTGCCTGACGTTATTTTTTGACGTGCACGTACACGTTTACCGGTAGCTGAAACTATGGAGGTAAGTATTTGGAAAAAAAAATTATATATCCGAAATCTCGTTTTTCGCTTGTCATTTTAGATTTACTGTACGTGTGATGTATTTTAATGGACGTCATTTATTGGTAATTTTTGCAATTTAATGACCTGTCATATTTGCAACTACATGTTCACAACACCGACCTCAAATCTGTTCATAATTTTATAGTGCTGCTGTTACTTCGTAGCCACATTAGGTAATTTATAATTCGTTAGACACTTCGCCGAAAGTCTATTTACAAGTTGTAATGCCATGTCTTTTTACGGTAGTTAATGAATTTGAGAATGACATGTCCATGTGGTAACAGTGTGGTTAGACACATTCTGAAATGCAACTCTTTCATTAATGCATACGCATAGTAAGTACAGCATGCATTACAATTTATCATTGCAGCATGTGTTACATTTGGGTCAACACGTGATGAAATGCTTAATTACGGTACCGGCTACGAGGGCAAAGGTCGAATGACTTACATTGACATTACATTTTTGCTTCTTGTTAAGGGCAAAATGGAATACACTTTGGAAAACAATTTGACGCCATTTAGCGTGGACATAAAACAGTGCATGTTAGGATCGTCATGAAAGCACTTTTGCGCCTGTTTCCTTACCGAAATGAATATGCATCGCAGACACTTATGTTCATAATAAATCATCAAATCATATTACGGTCATATAATGTACAATAATAATAAGGGGTCCTCTAAACGCTCTTGATGTTTCCTGATAGCAGACAACAAAAAGCAACATAACAAAAGGTGTTATGTCGCAAATTTATATACAGTAAAACCTCCTCTAACGGACACCTCTAAATAGCGGCCACCTCTAAATAACGGACATTTTCCCAAGTC
>JAQIXS010006508.1:0-10601 GCA_034700785.1 Rossiulus vilnensis | reverse complement strand
ACTATAGTGTTCTTTTGTTCAGCTTATGTTTTTGCATCCATCAAAAGTAAAGGATGGCATTCAGCTCTTATTCACTGGTCAAACCTGTTTGTGCTACCATCGCTAACACTGCATGCCCCTGTCATACTGTCTCAGACAATCTTGACCACATTCTGTATGACTGTTAGCTTCCTGCAAAGATCTCTGCAAGGTCAATAATGGATGATTTGTTGGCCACATGCGACACACTGGTGATGCCAGACTGCTTCTTCAGATTAACAGGGACCTGCTCACTGAATTTGCTAAGAAAACTGTATTTAATTATGACTAATAATGCCATTACTTGCTCTAGTATCCAGTGCAGGAGTGGGTGCATACACAGCTGGCACATTTTTTATTTCATGCATGCAGGCATCCGGTGCAACAGTGTAAAATCGTTTACTGTTTCATATCATCCACACTACATGCCAGGCACTAGCATGGCTCCTATACATAGGTACTGTGCAAGTGCCTAAGACGACAGAGTTTTCTTATATAACAATTACGCCTGTGCCAGCCTTGACGAGTTAGTCCTCACGACGTTAACCCAAAGACAAATGTGCCATACATGCTGCTTCTCCGACTCAACACTAGCTCGCCATTAGTGGCTCTGCTTGCTGCTGGTGCTGGTCGGGGCTACTGGAAGGGCTGCCTCTAATGTGCGGCACCCATATGTTCTTTATTAAGTTGGGACTTGATAAGTGCTTGTTATCCCTCAATAGTAACATACAAGGTAACCACTGCTGGTTATGTTCCTTTAGACATGTCGCAGTGGTCTGTTGTACTCAAAATAATGTTGGACGTTTCAGCCTTGAAACATCTCAACCACTGTCAGGTCTTCAGTGACAGCATGTCTGATGTGTTGCTGGCAACCTAGTTGTGGCGACATAAGCCACACTGATTTACTTTTTGGCGTCAGCTCTCCAGCTGACGTCACCATTGTTCGCTGCTTTCCCGCTAGTGGAAATTCACAGCGTGGTAGCAATTCCCATAAAGCAGCGGGACAGAACAAAAAGACTAGAATATTCAGACATTCACACTTTGACCCCGACTCATTGCAGATGACACCACGGCCAACACCGCTTCATGCCACGTGTCTCGCGATCCATGCGGTTCTCCAACAGTTCAACGGTGACCAGATGCAACCTCTTGCATTCTTTATAAAGAAGCTTTCTTCAGCAGAAAGCGAGTACAGCACTTACGATCGGGAGCTACTGGCATCTTACGCGCTGATGAAGCACTTCGGTTCCACGGCGCTATCGAGCGCCCTCTTGTAGTGCAGACCGCAGTCGTGCAAGCCCTGTCGAGCAAAAACCTGTCGAGCGACCACAGCGCACAGTGTTTTGGCGTCAGGAGTCACGTGATATTTACGTCACGAGTAAAATGGCTGCTTCCATGCAAATAGCCATCAAAACGGTTCGCGTGGATTTTCGAACCGTGGGTTTTTTCAATACCATCACACAATATTCACTAGCCTAATTTATCTAGAGCTCCACAAGTTAAAACAAAACGTTCATAATTAGTTATTAGTAACTCGCAGGTAATTACATGGTGTTCTCAAGGCAAAAGTAGGACGCCAAACCAGATATCAGAGGACGATTTCCTCAGACTGCAGGTAAGAGCAATATTTGTTGACTTTATTATGTTAGGTGTAGAAATGTGTCAGCTGTTAATTACTGAGGCGTCTTCATTGTTAATTAGACACAACTGATCGAGCTAAAGGCTGCTAATTACACAGTAGAAGAACGCTGTCGAAAACAACAAGCTGAATGAAGTGTCACACTACAGTTCTATGGTTGTTCTTGACACCTAACGCTTTCTTTTCACCGCAAATAGAGCTTTCAATTTCCAACACCGCTATAGTGTTCTTGAAAATGACTACCAGAAGGCGCAAAAAAGCTATTGCCAAGAGCAAGAAAATCAAGGTGAGCATATTGAGAAACCAAATTTTGTTTTATTGATAAATCATAAATGTCTCAAGGTCTCAGTTATTGTTAGGATATTTGCATGGTTAGCCATATGCATATGTCACTATACATGCACTAGATATGAGATATGCAGATAATATAATAATAGCCTAATTTTGTATTTATCTAGGAAGTGGAATTGCTTCTGCAAGAGAATGAAAATCTCCAGCGTAAGCTGCAAATGCAAGAAGACGAGTTTCGCCTGCACAACACTACTATGATGGAAGAGTTAGCATCGCTCAGTCTAATTTTCTGCTGAGCTCAGTGTTTAAACTGCCTCTTGTTGTAAACGGACGCTCCTTACCAAAAAAAGGTATGGATTTGTTCGATTCCTATGAGGAATGTTGCCGTTGTGCAATTGGAGACGTTTTGACAAAATGTTCCTTCTCAGTTGCAAGTGTGTGGAGAAAAGCACTGGAGTCACCCTGGTATGGCCATCCACGTTGCTGCTCAGGTCGCTGCTATGCAATTTACAACATTGCTTAAAGACGTTTTGTTAGCTACAAGAGAAAACACTGTAAAAATGTATGGTATATATTATGGAGAATTACAAAAATACGAAAAAAAAATCACTAGTATGCATTTTTGAACTCTGCAATGAAAATATATGGAAAAGCAGTCACCTTATATAATATTGCACAGTGAAGCAGGTACTTTTATTATGGATATGAGTTTAATCAATTCATTACAAATACATGATAAACAATTTCAAAAATAAATTTAATTCCAACAATGATAACAGGCAATTATGCCAAATTTCATTTACATTTCATAAATTAATCGTATACAATGTTAACACCAATATATTATTTTGCTGACATTTTAATCTGGGTGTGATGGATACTATGTTTGATAGTTAATTAACAATCACATTCAATTTGACAGTTTTCAAATTAATCCATGAAAGATTAAGCTTAAAATATATACATTATTCAAAGAATTACTGTACATGTAGCTTAAATCTGATTAAGCACTGGTAATCATAGCAGCACCCTAACTGTAATCATTTGAAATACTTTGAGAAGTAACTGCATTTTTAGCGTTCAAAAAACTACGTATGTCAGGAGAAGAAAGGGGTTGGAAAAGGAAGATTTCACCATATTTCTCATACAAGGTAGCGTGGTTATGAGCCCAGTTGTGCAAAACGCATGATAGATGACGCTTATAACTAAATGTATTGCTCATGGCTGAATTATCACAAAAGAATACTGTGAAGTATCATTTGTTGCACTTTTATATAATGGTGCATAACAGTATATCAAGTTCGCCGAGTGTTTTGGAAGCGACTATTTTAAAATATGATTTCAAAACAAAATAAAAAAAAACATTTGGATCAGTTTCCAAACTTTAAATAAGCAAACCTGCAGAATTCGTGTAAAACGTCTATTACTAGTCTACTATATTAGAACTGCACGTCTGAAAAATTAGGTCAAATATAGTGATAAAAAGTAAAAGTAACTATCTGTCAAAGATGCAACAGATATCCTGACCGTATTGCCCCATTGATTTAATCCTTTTTCTTTTCCATTTGATTGATCTTAATGGATGTTGCTTTGGATGAGAGAGGCGTGAAAGATTTGAAAAGGTCCATAAACATTAAGGTGCCCCAAAATACCAAAATGGTGCCCGTCCAATGGTAGAGTGTGAAAGGAGTGTTGAAGTAAAAAATGGAAAAGAGAAGGCTAAGAAATTTGCGCAGAGTAACCACCAGAGTGACGGTTAATGAAGTACACTCTGACTGAAGAGTATATACAGAGCGTATACACGCATATCTTGAAATTAAGAATTGAGAAAAATTCCAATAATTAAAATCGATGCACATGTACTTAATTATCTGGGAATTTTGTTAGTAAAGATAAAAGTAGTAATCGCATAATTCACCATGCTGATCTGAAGAACTTTGATAAGACTGCGAGACTCATAAACCCTGAAAACTGAATACTGAAAACGAAGAAATTACTCAAGGATACTGTGTGACGCAATTGCCTATGAGATGGAGCCAGAGAACCGGTACCGATATGCCTATAATCGGAACACTATATGGTTCTACAACAGTTAAAATAGAAACTTAAATAAATATCAAATGTCACCTATAAAACATGCAACCAAAAAGAAAAAAATGCATATCACCTGAAGTTGAGTATATAGCAGCATGGTCAAATAAATCACGATAGAGTAGAAAAAATCCAGGCAAAAAGAGCAGATGCTAATCGATAATAAAATTTAACCTAATTAATTTCCCTAACAGAATGCAGATGATTTAAGCAGTTGACAATTAAAGGGCTAAAACAGCATGCGCAAATTAATTGCTTCAATAACTGCTAGAAATGATTATCTTTGAAATTTAAGGCAATTAAGGCTATTATTTTCTGATCTCATTATATTCATTATTTTCTGATCTAGTTTTCCAAATATTTTGCCTATGGCGTTTCTGCTACATGTATTATTATTGTTGCAATATACATTCAGCATGTTTTCAAAAAAATTAATGTTCACTTCTATGAAAAGATTGAGGACAACTGCTCTAAGAACTTGTCTGGGTTCTTTTCAAAGGCCTTTTCAATAACCAACTGCTTAGAACATCTCCTGAAATTTCAATTTCAGTTGATGATGAAATTAGTAAATTAAAACTATAGACATACTGAATAATACAACGTTTCTTGAGGATGCTTTCCATAATTAGACACGAGGGTTTCTTGGTAAATTCCCAGCAGAGAGGAAAATACTAACCCCGCGCTCAAAAGCAATACGCCTAGATCATGGTAAAAAGCATAAAACATAAAAATTCACCCTTTGTTACTATATTAATTATGTCCTTAATTAAAGTGTTCGCTATAAAAATATTTTTTTTTAAAAAATTTGTATTATTATTACTATTTTGATACAAAAATGCTGAAATAAGAATTACTTGGTAAATAGGTGTTGTTTCTGAAATTACATTAGGAAAATTGATATTAAATGTTTTTATCCCAAATGTTTTATTTCATAATAACGTATTGCTGGCTGCTAAAAGAGGGTTTTCTAAATATATGTGAATTTTAATGGTAGGCTATATTTTTCCTCATTTTAACTACCTATTGACATAGTAAAATAATCATCTGCATCGTCTTTGCTGCTGCCTCCACGAATAGCCTGCTACAAGATAAAGAAAAGCATTACAGCACATTGTAATACTGTAGCAAAGGTTTGCAGCGATTGATGAATTTCGTTATTTTTTAATTAAGTGGACTTACTGCTTGACTTATTGAATCTTCTCGGAAAACAATCGTGCAAATAGCAATGCCAACGGTGATCATTAAAACCGACAAGTACTTTGTTAATGTATACCTAGATGTAATAATGCCGCATTATGTGATTACATTTGTGTTAGATCCAATTACCGATTTCAAAGACTGTGTATGCTTAAAGTCGACCCAAAAGGATGCCCACCATTATTGAGCTAAATTTATTTTTCCCGTGTGAAAAATTTACTCGGGTTAATTTTAAAAATAGCCCTGTAATTTACGATTTTTTAAAATAAACTTGAAAACAGCCCGTTATGCAACCTTCGATGCTCATTTTCGGAGGTTTTATTGAAAGGAAAAACCAGTTTTCGGAGGTCGCATGACTTTTTTTTAAAGTTATTTTATTTATAAATAAAAGGCGCATTTTCAAAGTATAAAAAGTAATTCAAACCGTACGTGAAAACCTACATGGGAAAAAAATTAAATATGACAATTGCATGTATAATTAATATATGAAGCAAAAATGTGGAAATTGATTGCTAGGTGGACATTATTTTGGGTCTGGCTTAATTGTTCAGATCTCAAATTTTTGCTATTTAAAATTGTCATGGATTATTTCACTGTGGACATTCATAAGAATTCTTCAGTTCAACAGTTAAAATATTATTAGCGCACTAAGTTGATATTCTGGCAGCCATTCTGGAATACAACAAAAACAACAAAATTGACCAATAAACCTTCAACTTTAATAATACACTGATGAGAATTGAATTCCTAACAGCCAAAGTGAAAGGCTAATGAAATTTACTTTACTTCTGTGAGTTTAAAAAGACAAACTATATTTAAAGCTTATTTAACGGGGAAAAGCCTTTAATTTTCTGTCGCCATTTACATGTAGAACACATACAGGCATAATTTCACCTTGAAATCATGAGATGAAAAAAATTATTACTTATTATGATGGTAGGCATCAATGTGTTTGTCTTTAACCACTTAAGCTTAGATAATGTATCTAAATTTCATTAGCATTCATTTGAGTGCTTAGAAATACATTTCCCAGTTAGTATTTTGCGAACTATTAGAGGTTTATTGGTCCATGTCGCTGCATTCCAATATGGCTGCCAAAATTCCAACTTTTAGAGCCCATACTAATTCCACTGATTCAAAAAAATATATAATACTTGGGATTTCAAGCTATTTCTACATAACATTTCAGGAAAAAAAATTATAATGTGATGTGAATGTCTGGTTAGACATTCATTGCGTAATGAACAATGGATACTGAAACTGTCCAAATCCACGTGTGTTATGCTTTCAGACAATTAACTTCACTTCAGCATATACTCTGCATTCACTTTGAAATTTCAGCAATTATCAGTAGATAACAGTCTGCATTATTAAAAATGTAAAATACAACAACTTACTTTTTTTTCAGAATAAATATTCCCATAATCATGTTTGTAATGAGAGAGCCCTACAGAGTATAACGATTAAAAGGTGTATCAACAAAGTGTGTGGCAGATTACAGGATGCTTCATCGTAAAGACTACGGGAAAATATCACAAACTACTGCAGATACGTCAACTATGATTTGAAGTGATAATGGTCAAGACGTGGGTGGCCACATAATGGTGATGCCTAACATCTCATTAGTTAGTAAAAATTAGAGGAAATTCTCTAACGAGAAAGTTTCAGAGCATAATATGATACGTCTACTTCGATGGTCGTCTTATTTTTCTCTTATTATTGTAAGTGGCAAATCAGAATTATCGAAACAATTCCGAAAGCTTGTCTGTAAGGCTTCTTTGCTTTGCAGGGAAGCAGACATCTTGCCCTGATGACCAGATGCCAGGTTATCAACTGTGGGACGATTGTGTAACACGATGGCATAAATGTAAATAGCTAACCTACTATAAATTCTATTTTAGCAACCATGTTTCATTAATATAGCTGTGTAAAAACTCACACAGATAAATTGTTCGACTTCCCTGCAAAGCAATTATGTCTTACAGATAAGCTTTATGTGTGGTTTCGATAATTTTAATTTGTCTCTTTCAGCTATGAGAAGAAAATAATACGACCAGAGCTTTAAGTTTACTATGTAACGAGATTCATTTTCGATGATCTTGGAAAATTGTTCAAAATCAGGTTGGACATCACCATTATGTGGCCTCCCACGTCCTGAAGAGATTTACGAAATGCACCTTATTCCAAATTTTTCTACCAGCGCCCAAGTTTACTGGTTGCAAAAAATGCTTTCTGTATACATGTATATATTTTTTATTCATAGGTTAATATTTTTTAAAGGTCATCATTAGATGCCACTCTCAAAAGTAGAATATATTTACGCACGGGTAACACGATAAATGCATAATTCATTCGATTATTATCGGTTTCCAAAATTCCTCGTTTATTCTTATGGCAAAAATAGCAAAAAAAAACTACTTACTGAACGGAAAATCATATGCAATGGCATTGAAATATTGAATTTAAGTGCAAAATTGTTTGTCACATTAGCCATTGTGAATAGAAACACTAAAGTAATATAGTGCCTAGAAAGATCAACACATTTTAGCCATTTAGGACTTTTATAGCTTAAATAAAACGATAGATGATAAACTTAGAATACATACTTAATCGGAATAACTCGCTTCTTTCTACCAAAATCTGATGTAAATATGTAGCCATGCAACGAAATAAATGCAAACTGCCAAAATGTAATGAATATTCCACTTCCAGGATCTGATCTAGAGAAAGAATATACACTCTTTAAATAAACTGCATTATTTTTCTTTTTAAACAACTTTAATAGCAATGGAAAGCGGAGAATTAGTTTATATTATCTGATAAATGACCCGTTTATTTATGCATAATTTGTCAATATAGTGCTGACTCCCAAAAAACTTTCTTAAACGTGGAAATATTGTCAATGTGATAAAGGGTATTGTATAAAAATTGATGAGCGAGGAATCAAATGGTGTCACCTAAATTAACCTTGATCAATTCTTTCAAGGTCATCGAAAAATGTATCTCAAAAACGTAAACCTAGAGCCAATGTTCCAATTAAAAAGTTAAAAGAGGATGATCTAACAGTGACAAAACAGAAATTTTGGAAACTAAACAAGCACACGGAAAGCGTATCTGTAAGACGTCGGTGCATTGCACGTAAACCGAATACGTTTATACATGTATGTGAGTTTCTTAACAGCCACATAAAACTAGTATCACAGTAATTTAGCTGGTTACATTTCGAAATTGTGTTACACAATCATAATTTTGCATCTGATCATTGGGGAAGGGGTGCGGGGGAGGGTGGTGGTGGTGGTGAGGAGACAAGGTGTCAATTTCCCTGCAAGGTAAACGAATTTGTCAACGATGTCTGACAAATACGTTTTCTGTACGGTTTCGATAATTTTAATTTGCCACTTGCAGTTATGAGAGAAAAACAACGATGATCATCTATTTAGACGAATTAGGTTATGCTCTACAGTTTTCTAACTGGAACATTTGCTCTAACAGTTCATATTAATTATCTAAATATTCTATTTAACATTAATTATTCACCTATTATTTAACTGCCCATTTGATATATATACATATAGGCTACTCATTCTGCTCCTCTACAAAAGTAGGCCATTAATGATTGTGCAGTTCGTAAAAGATTGCTTTGTCATGTTATCACTTCCAAGATAAACGTAAAATTCAAACTGCAAGTTCAGGATAAGTCCTACTGATTTGAGTTTATACAAATAGAGGGGAATTGGTTGCATTGCTGTTCAAGGACGATAAGCTCCCTGAGTGGACAGAACATACATATTCGTACCACAGAATGAATCCTGGCGTTGTTCATAAAGAAATTGTTCTAGTCATTTTACAGCAATTTCTAAATAAAACAGTGAAAAAATCACATCCAGAAAAAATTATTGAATGCTGCACTGTAGGCTACATGTAATACATACACTGTAATTATACAGCATTACGCAAGGTGAAAGCATCTGCTAAAATCTAGGAACTAGCAAAAACATTTCTACGTAACCCAGAAGGGGTGACTCTTTACGTTTTGCTATTTATATAATAAGGGTGTTTTTCACCGCGTTCCGTTACATTTTAGCACGTCTTTAAAAGACGTAATACATGCTGGATGATTTGGATTTATTTCAAGTATTTCAAAACCGCTATTTTTTACCAATTTACACAGCCTTTCACTCAAAATGAATTGTTTGCACGAGTGTTTCAAATACATGTATTTTAATCAAGTTGTCTGTTACATCTTTATTCTTCAACTATAGTGTCCTTCAACAGAGATATGTCACAAAAATTACATGTCTTTGTGCACATTATTCGAAAATGTTTGTCTACAGCGATTCTTCAAGAATTAAGTACACTTCTTACAAACACTAAGATGACATCATCTTGGTATTATTAAATGTATCTTACGGATTTCACATGTTCAACATATAAAAGATGATTTTTTTCTCAGAACTAGCCCTGTGCACCTGTACGAAGAATTGGTTATTTTTGTAAAGTTACAATTAAGTTTAATGCGTTACGATACTTGAAATTGCGGAGGAGGGTCTGCGTTTACGTTTCGTTACATAGTGTAAAGAATTCCTTAAATAGCGTTACGTAATATTCCTGTGCGATACATACTGTATGTAACGTCAATTAAAGGCAGGGGTCCCAAATATGCAAAGGAGGAGGGGAGCCTGAACAGGAAAAATGCATGCAATATTACACATCCCAGGTAGGTTTGCAAATAAGTTGGACAAGTAAAAAATGCCAGCATGTCAAAAATATTGCATTAGTTCGACCAGTTTAGAGATGCACGGTTTACTATGCTTCGTAGAGTTCGATGATACCAACTATTAAATCACGGTATTAAATTATGCTATGAAATGGATGAAGGCAACGATTAGCAGAGCAAACTCCCTTACCTAGTCAGAAGTTCAAGAAACACCGCATTGCTTCCACATCCAGCAAATACACACAAAATTGGTATACTTGGATGCATCGCGTATACCAACTTAAAAAATGCAGGCAAACTAAACAACACGAAAACGATGAAGGCACACGCGATTCCTCTAACCTATCACAGGCGAATAACCTCGAGAAAAACTCATCCTGATTATGATCGCCAATTCTCAAAGATTAGTACGATCATCTGAATGGCCTTTGTTACTGCCATCTACCGATTCACTTTTACAACCTAACCTAAATAGTAGCCATTTGTGCTAAACTTCGGTACTTCAGTACATCGGTATGGGGCAGTCCATAAATTGCGTTACGCTAAGGCTAGGGACATGCTAGGCGTTTCTGTCGCGACGTCTTTAACGACGCAAAATCGCGTTCCATGATGTGTAATGGCGGCGGCCATGTTGAGAGCGACGCGACA
>JAQIXS010006507.1:0-10602 GCA_034700785.1 Rossiulus vilnensis | reverse complement strand
CATGTCTCCTCGACTGGGAACTGTCCGAGAGTAGCTGTGCATTGCTGGAAATAAATTCAAGTTCTTAAATGCATTAATAAATGGAATGCCATAGGCGAAAGGTTCTGGAACGTTTACCACATTTTATGAATTTTTGATTAATTTTTTTAGATAAATTACTAATGAATATCAAGTGCATGCAAAGGAACACTGAAGGTAAAAATGTAGATCGACAAACTGTAAACATGGGAATGCTGCAGGTAAAAAATGTTGAAATGAAACATCGCAAACCATGGATTTGGGAATAGCTTTGAACCACAGGCAACGTAGGCAAAACATGTTGATAAATAAATTATAAATTATGTATTTTGCCTAATAATTTGCTTAGGAAAGTACGGAGGCCTAAATGTTTAGACATTTTTCAAAGTCTTCGAAATGGGCCATTTTGATATTTTGAATTTGAGCAAAATGCTTTAAACAGTGTACGAAATGACTCCTGGATTGAAATTATGATTCAAATACTGTACGATGAGGTCAGAGTTGAGGATCCATTAAGTCTGCAAAGGGATCTTGACATCTTATCAGAATAGTGCAGAACATGGCAGCTTAAGCTCAATAAAGACAAGTGTTTGGTCACGAGGATTTTCCGTAAAAGAGCGAAAACCACACCAGACTACAAGCTAGAAGGTGTTCCTTTAAAAGTTGTTTCATCCATTAAATACTTCGGAATCACCATCACGGACGATATGCGCTGGGATTCACACATCTGTAAAATTACTGATGTGGCAAACCAACGCCTTAGATTTGTACAATGAATTTTTCGAAAATGTCCTCCAAACGTTAAAAGAAACTGGATATTTATCAATAGTCCAGCCTCTTGTCGAGCACTGCTGCCCAATTTGGAATCCTTATAGGGATGGTCAGAAGCAGGAGCTAGAAATGGTGCAGCGTAGAGCTGCTAGATTTGTAGCTGGTAAATACCAGCGAGACAAGAGCGTCACCCAAATGATCAAGGATCTACAATGGGAGACCTTGCGATGAAGACATTGTGGTCAAAGCATGGGGCTTTTTGAAAAATTTACCTTATCATGTAATTGTAATTGGTTGGAGGGAATCATTCAACGTAACCACTGAGGTGGTAGAAACTGTCATTCCAATCCACTTACGGAACTTCGAGCACATTCGGATCTGTACTATTGGCCATTTCTCTTGCATGCCATTCGACGTTGGAATGCTCTTCCAAAGGATAGCCTTAAGCTGCATGAAATTCAATTTCACAATGATGTTGGTGCACACCCCATTGAGATGGCCAGCACCGAATAATATTGGGTTGATGGATTACATCCCCTACCACATGGCATATCACTTGCTGCTAGAAGGGTACTGAGTTGAATTGAATTGAAATTAGGAAATCCCCCGAGCTGTTTAAAAATTTTCAAAGTTTCCCTGACTTTCCTTAAGTTTTGCATTCGGTTAAAACATTCTGTCATTCCCGGGTTTGTCGTGATGCCCAGTCACCACCATAATTTCAAATTAAACCTTACCAGAATAAGATTCACAATACGGAGTGTGTTCTCCTTGGGAAGCCCATCTTGTCCTAAGCTGTTCAGGAGCAGCGTAGAGTGCGTCTCCGCGACACTGGTAAACAAGTTATAAATACTGTAGCACTTATACAGGTCGTTTTCGGCCAGGTGCTTGCTGAGCAGCGTTTCCAGCCCAAGGAGGTCACCCAGCAGTTTCTGCAGGGCAGTGGCGTATTTGTGCACGTCCGGATGGCAGGCGATATTAGTCAGGCAGTCCAAAGCGCCGTCATACAAGAAGTCGTCCTTCACCGCTTCCAGAACGTACTTCAGAAGATGCTGCAGGTCTGGCAATGAAATGCCGAACTGAATCCAGCTGGAGAGGCACCGGATGGCCCGCAGATGGAGGTCGGGAGGACAGCAGCTGGAAAGCACTTGCTCGAGTACGGGAAGGACTAGAAAATAAAAGCATCTTCAGTATTTCGTAAATTCATCCGGTGATCCATCGCTTTTTTCGCTTAGGTTATTTGGTTTTACATTTCAAAATGAGTAAAAAAAAGTTTTAAAAAATGTGCTTCCATTAATTGCTGGAGTGCCGTAGGCCAAAGTTTTCGAGAGATTTAACACAAATTACGGATTTTAGATTATATTTATCGAAGAAAAATTGCTGAGAAATATCAAATGCATGTAATGGAACGCTCAAGGCGAAAAAAAACATCAATAAATTTTTTAAAAAAAGATTACAAACCACAATTCTATTAACTAATGGAAAGCCACGGAGGACAAGCTTGCAATCGTGAATTCTGAAATAATTTTCCGCACAAAATTTGCCGCCAATTCACATAGATTATGACTTTATGAGTCCCCTCACTTCCCCAAGTTTCTCAGGTAATGTGGGAACCCTGACACAATCTTCGTACATGAACAAACCCTGATGGCCAAATAAATTCAAAATGAAGCTGACAATGAATTTAACAGAAATAATCGAGGGCAAGGACAACTTTTCCCTAAAAATGAACAGTACAAAGTGACGTTTTTTTCTACGACATGGCCGATCTTTCCAGGAAATTATTAAACTTAATTCTGAGTTTTAAAACCAGAACAATTTTCCAAGATAGATATTAGTTGAGAAAATGATTCCTTCCAGATGGAAATAAAATTATTAACGTTACCTCGAACAGTAGAGGACCCGAGTCCGTATCTCACCACCCCACGATAGGAATGAGCCAAGACCATACTCTGAAACTAGAAACAAAACTGGTCAGCATCCTCTGGAGCATCCAACGATGGATCCGAACGGGTTTGGCCAAATGGGTTTGAATATTCTTTGGACAAAACGTAGACGTTAAGACCAGCAATTTTAGAAATATGCGTAACCCAGGGGACATAATCTGTGACAGTGCCAAAAATAACTTTTGTCGTTCAGTTGTTTTGGAACAAAGCGTTCGCTTCTCATGCCAGCAAAGTGGATACATTTCGAAAGCCCCATGCATAATTATCCTTCCTAATGCTCGGTGAAGGAAAACCTACCTCTTCCGGAAGAACCGTCAGTATTTCGATCAGCACCGCCATGGCTTGATCGGCCTGAAAAATTGAAGGGAAACTGGCATGAAGAGCAGTTTATGCGTCGGCAGCCTGGTACAGATTCGTGCTTACTGACCGGTATCTGTGTCGCATTCTGCGGCTGGAACGCCTGGATAACGTCAGGAATGGCTTTTACCCAATGTTCAGAAACAGTGTGGATGATGTAAGATGAAAGCTATGCAACAGAAAAAGAAGCATGATTCCTGATTCATTGATTATGCGCACATGTCTAGTTTCGAGATGTGACATTTTCGTTTTAAACATTCCAACCTTGGCAGGAAGCTAAGAAAACGAACTTACAGCGATGCAAAGCCGTGTCAAGACGATTTTAGGTCCCGCAGCGTACATGACAATGTAGTCCAGTAACTTTTTCCGCAGAGACATGTACTGCTCAGCGGGAAGTTCGTTCCTATAGAGGGAATCGGTCAATAAAGCGAAGGAGTCCAAAATAAATTGTTATTTTCCGCATTTCTTAAATTGCCAAACATAAAATAAAAAATAAAAAAAACGAAAATAAAAAACAGGTTTTCCCGTACCAATGTTTCGAGATCTTCACCTGCAGGGTGTTCGCCCCAAAAAACTGGATTTCCGGAGGCTGGAAAAAAAGAAAAACAGTACATAAAGTAAGGATGAAAATGATTTTTAGAAGAAAAAAACAAAGTAAACTCGATTATCCAAGGTAGTCAAGACCTTGACTAACTCAGATAATTGAACGCATATTTAAAATGTATATATGTAGGTATTATAGGTAGGAAGAAGCGAACAAAAAAGCCAAAATTATTCTGTTCGATAATAGCTTGTTAGTAACTAGTTTTTCACCATTTTTTAACAGATTATTTAGCCTTCAACTGGCCCTGTGCTCCTTTTAAGATTTATTTGCTTGAGACATCGGTTAACCCGAGTGCCCATCTGGAGTTGCTTCACCTTGTTTAATCCAAATATCAAGCTTCCAATGCAGTAATCAAACGGCCAGACCCCTAGACATGAACAATACTCTTCTGGGTACAACCTGTGAAATGCGCATCATTTAGAAAACGCCTCACCGTACCTTGGAAGGATTCATCAGGTCCCAGCAAAAATTCCATGCATCCGGAGAAATCTGAGCTGATGTCAGCCATTGGTGGGCCTCTCCGTGTGAAGTCGCTCCACAATAGAATTGTTCAATGGCCTTAGAAAAACGACTTTATTACATTACAATTCAATTATTTTGAAGTACATGTATATACTGGCAATAATGGAAATCTGCACTGATGATGTATATTTATATTGTCAATAAATGAAACATGCACTGTCTTCTCCACAAGTTTAAGAGCGGGAACTATTGACATTTCTCACCCATTATTACGCTTCGTGCCTGACTGAGATGATAGCGATAGCAGCCTCCAGAGAGCTGAAACTTGCAAGTGCATTACAGCACCAAGTTACCTCTGCGAGTCAGAGCCACACAGCTCTCAAGGGGATTCCTGGCTCTCAGATAGTAACTCACAATTAAAGCAGTTTCGTATAGCTCACAATGCTCTCAGATAACAATGAATGAAATGATTGGACGGATGAGTTCAAGCTTAGCATAATAAATGTGTGTGATCAAGAACTTGATCTGAAAACTATCAAGGTGGCAGTAGATGTTCGTCTTTGAATGATCAACTGAATGATCACTCTCAGATCGAACACTCGATAGGTGGTCCAATCAAGTGGACAGTTAATCTTGATGGCTGCTATCGCTCTCGATTCTCAAATGAACGCAAGCAATGTGGTGGCTACACTGGCATCAATAATTCAAGACCCAAAAGGGATGTGGAATGTGGATCGCGTGGCATATCCACAGAAAACAAGGGCCAAAGTTCACCTTGGCCAGGTGAAGGCCAAGGGTTTTGACGTACATTCAGTGCCCGTGCCAACAAATGTACGTACCCTCTCCACATTTTCGACAGTTACGGCCATAATGGAATCTATCTGCTGACCTTGGACTCAGATATCTGAAATAACTATAAAAACAGCTCCAAATATATCGACAATCAGAACAGGCGTATGACAAGCGCTGAGAATTCGAGCAGAAAAACAAGATTAAAAAACAGCGAAGGTTTAACGCTTACCTTAAAGAATGGTCCTTCAGATTCCGCACCGCATGTCGAAAACTCTTTCAGTATAAACTAAAACTAAACTCATCACCTTTTTTTAAACAATTTTGTCCAAATTAAACCAAGAGAACAAGCAAATCAAATCAAACCACACTTGAAACAAAAGTACGGAAGCTCAAGTGGTCCGTCGTCTGCTCTAATATTACGGAGGCCTGTTGAGACCGCTCGTCGCTTAGCTAATCAATGTCCCGGTATAAAACATTAAATTTAAAAATTGTTTTTTTGGATAGAAATATCAAGTGTTTGATGTTAAGGCAATAAATCACATATCAGGATGAGATTCTGTGAAACGTCAGTTATGAAGAAACTTTAAAAGCGGAATTGCTACAAAATATTACTCACATTTTGCCCAAAACTAAATAAAAAATTTAAAAATCAAGGTCATGATTTTCACATAATCGATTCCGATACTCGATTTTATTTCCAAAATGACAACTATAAGCTTTATTTCATTAATGCGCTATCTCATTTATTAAATAACATAATGCATTTATGTGATACAACTTATAATTGTCATTTTTATATAAGCAATTATTTATAGAAGTTATAAGAATATACAGGAATATATAAAACCATTGATATTTTTTATAAGAATATTACTTAGTGATAACACTAAAGAATTTATTTATAAATAAATTCAAAAAACGTTTTGCAATTTCCGGAAATAAGTGTTTCCTTGCCATTTTTGGCCAGCCAGGGGAACATACACTGTATTTTTAACAATTAGAACAAGTGTTTTAAGCAAAAATGTATCATTGTTTGCATTCTTTTGTGTCTTGTACATATATACATCATAATAATATGCTGAATATATTCACTTCCAAATATGCTTCAAAACCAAAATAAAAAAACATCGCTGGAAATTTGGATAAAAACTGAAAATGTCGCGTAAATACCACATTTAAAAACTAATAAAAAAAGACCCTCGAAACTAGGATAAAAAATTTAAAATATAGCAAAGTCACAACACAACCTTACTTCACAAAACATCCCTAAAACAAGCAGAAATTGTAGAACATTAGACCAACCCCTCATTTTCAAATCCTGGGTCAGGACCAGATGCACCTCCAAACACATTTTGAAACATTAGTGCAAAATTCTAAAACATGCATCTTTTGAGAACAAAAAAGAAATGAAAGAAAAGAAACGATACATTGTTTCATGATTTGAGATAATCATTGTATTCAAAATCATCTGCTTATGTGTAGGCTTGTTTTTTCAAAAATCTGCAAACATGTCATTGAAATTGTATTTATTTTCAGAACACTTTATTGCACGTCAGTTAATATTAGGGGCAATATTATTTATAAAAACTTTATGATGAGGTTTTTTTTACCAATTACATTCACGAAAAAGCTTTTCTTATTAAAAAAAAAAGAAGCATTGAAATATTTCTATTCAAAATCCTCCTTAAAAAAACGTTTTTATTATTTCATTCTAACTTCATGGTGAGGTTTTTTACCAGTTATATTGCCGAAAAACGTTTTTCTCATTAAAAAAAACGATCATATCATTGTTTCATGATTTCGGAAAATCTTTCCATTCAAAATTATCTGGTTATCAGCTGATACACGTCCAAGCACATTTTGAAACAGTGCAAAATTATGGAACATGCCTGCACTAAAAACACACTTGATCATGAGAAAGCACGGTGACATGACCTTCCATTTTTCGAAAAAAAAAAGAAAACGTTTTTTATAATTTCATTCTAACTTCATAGTTAGTTTTTTTACCAGTTATATTGCCTAAAAACGTTTTTCTCATTAAAAAAAACCGATGCATTGTTTCATGATTTCGGAAAATATTTCTATTCAAAATTATCTGGTTATCAGCTGATACACGTTTAAGCACATTTTGAAACAGTGCAAAATTATGGAACATGCCTGCACTAAAAAACACACTTGATCATGAGAAAGCACGGTGACATGACCTTCCATTTTTCGAAAAAAAAAAGAAAAGAAATCTACTAAAAACTGGAAAAGACAGACAGTTCCCTCACCCCTGTCCCATTAGCGCAGGCAGCAACTCGAGCTTTCTTGCACAAATATTAGCATTACAAAGCCGAGCATTTTTCCGCAATATCCCAGGGTAGGCAATCAATGCTAAAACACACACAATATAAAGGCCACCCTCCTTATACACACACGAAAACCTACACACGGTATTGTTCCAACCAGAAGAGGCCCAAACAGCCAGAGACTGGTAGCCAGATAACAAGCACCTGCCAAAAAACCAACCAAAAGCCAATTTCATCCGAAAATTTCAGTGAGAGAAGAAAGCATTTTTTGGCGAATTTCGAGACGGGATTCGAAGGCGATCACGCGGGAATCCTTCTCCTCAAACAGGTAAGCTCGTAGTTTTATTATCCCGTTTTTAATAAACGAAATCATATCCGTTTTCGAGCAGCGCAAATGGCGTCCTGGCTCGCGAGAAAATTCAATTTCCGGTTGGTACGGAAGTTGCATTTTCACGTAATGTTATTGAAACTTAATGCTAGATTCGGAACGAGTCAAGGAGAATGGAGTTTTTGGATCTTTTTAAGCTAATTATTTCGATTTTTTTTTTAAAAGTGCAATTAAGAATGAAATTTCATAAATGCATTTTCACGTTATTTTATTTTAAATTAATGCTAGACTTGGCACAAATCAAGGAAGATGGATTTTTTGGATCTTTCCAAGCTAATTACTTCGATTTTTTTTAAAAGTGCAATTAAGAATGAAATTTCATAAATGCATTTTCACGTTATTTTATTTAAAATTAATGCTGGACTTGGCACAAATCAAGGAAGATGGAGTTTTTGGATCTCTTCAAGCTAATTATTTCGATTTTTTTGTCAAGTACAATTAAGAATCCAATTTCATCAAAAATGCATTTTCACGTAATTTTTATTTAAATTAATGCTTGACTTCGAACAAACTAAGAAAAATGGAGATTTTGGATCTTTTCAAGCTAATTATTTCGATTTTTAAGAATGAAGTTTCATCAAAACTGCATTTTCACGTTATTTTATTTAAATTAATGCTAGACTTGGCACAAATCAAGGAAGATGGAGTTTTTGGATCTTTTCAAGCTAATTATTTCGACTTTTTTAAAGACCTTTTTAAGAATGCAGTTTCATTGCAAATGCATTTTCACGTACTTTTATTTAAATTAATGCTTGACTTGGCGCAAATCAAGGAAGATGGAGTTTTTGGATCTCTTCAAGCTAATTATTTCGATTTTTTAAGAATGAAGTTTCATCAAAACTGCATTTTCACTTAATTTTATTAAAAATTAATGCTAGACTTGGCACAAATCAAGAAAGATGGAGCTTTTGGATCTTTTCAAGCTAATTCTTTCGATTTTTATGCCAAGTACAATTAAGAATCCAATTTCATCACAAATGCATTTTCACGTAATTTTATTTAAATTAATGCTTTACTTCGAACAAACTAAGAAAGATGAAGATTTCGGATCTTTTCAAGCTAATTAGCAGCGAAAATGAGCCTCTTATTTCGATTTTCGAAAACTACAAAAAAGAATGTAACTATTTCGTAAAAATTCAAATTTTACCTGTTATGGATTTTAGCTCAGAATAGAAAACTGTAAAACCGTAGAAAAAAATTTAAATTAGTTACATGTTACATTTTATTCTTCACACTCGTGATCCAACATATTTCTTGGAAAAATACTCCTAAAAATACGTTTGAATTATGTCATTTCTGGTCCTTTTCTTTGAAATAATGTCATTCCGTCCTGAAAGGGCTACTTTATTGGTGAGCTTTTTTATGATTTATCATTTGAGGATTTGTTAAAAGACCTGAAAATACATCTTAAGTGTTGCTAAAATCAGATTGTTTTGAATTTCAATTTAGGGCAGAATGAAGGATTTTATGGATAGGTTATCCAATCTATAAACACCTTTCATTTTACCTTAAAATGAACTTCAAAACTATGTGATTTTTAGCATCCGATTTCTGTATTATGAGGTTATTTTTAGTCCTATTTATCATGGTTTTACACTGAAATATGACTTACAATGTTCGGGGCATTATGATGTCATCTGTCATTCTGAAAATGACGTCATTTGCACACGCTGTGCTGCCTGGGTCTCCAAACATTTTGAAGAAATGTCACATATGACATTTATAGCGAGTCAGGAAAAAAAAGTTTTATTTAAAATCCCACTCCGTAACAAAGATTAGTTTGAGAAAAATAATTACCATGAAAAAGCTATCGATTATTTTTAGAAAAAACTACCAAAATTCACAACATTTATTTGTTTCAACTAGCTAAGACATGAAAAATGAAGTCTATATAGTTTCTTTGTGAAATACTTAACAAAAACGCATTTTAGTGGACATTCAGTAAATTTTCAGAAATATCAATGATACTGCAAAATTCAGAAATTAAGGATGCGTCTTAAAATCAGGTACAAAGTGTTGTTTTACTTTAAAATTTGACCCTTAAAACTGAGAGGGGGAGGAGGACGTTAAATTCAGAGGCGATTTATTTTCCTGTAAATATGGCATTATTTCTATCAAAAATTTCTGAAGTAGGCCTACATGTATTTTAATTAATAACTCGCCGTAGGCAAAATATTCCAAAAAACTATCACAAATCATGGATATCACCATCCATCTCTATACAAATTATGTTTGACGCACATGGATCAACTTTCAATTTCCATTTCTATATAAAATACTAAAAAGTTAAAATTATTAAGGCTGTGCAAAAACAATATTTTTGGTTCAATTACATATTGGTAATGCTAAATTTATTTTTCCCATGCGTAGAATTGGTCGTCCACTGGGGTCTTTAGTTTTGTATATTTTGAAAATGTAACACATATATTCGGGATGGCATTTGCAAACTGGGGTCTTTTTGCATATTTTGAATTATACAAAATAAATAATATACAGAATAAAAGACCTATAACATACAAAATAAATACATTTATTTTGAATCTAAAATATTTTTGCTAAGCCTTAATAATTATTATTTCTAACTTTTTTTCTCAAAAAATCCAGCCTGCTGCCTCCGAAAACGGGTTTCTCCATGCAATGAAACCTCCGAAGATGGGCGTCGGAGGCTGCATATTAAGGCCTTTTTTTTGGATTTATAAACAAATGAACGCTTTCCAATTATAGAATATATATCTTCTCTTAGCGGAAGACTAAATTAAGTACTTGAATTTAATTAGGAAATTTCTTCGAATTTTTTATTAAATTGCAAGGTAAAATACCGCATTTGTAACCCAATTTTTCAAAATTTTCATTACGGCGTCCATAAGGGGCCGTACATAAATGATGTCACACCTAGGGGGTGGGTGGGTTGTGTTTTTTGTGACAATTGTGACCAAGGGGTGGGGTGGTGGTTCGGTAATGTGACATCACACAATC
>JAQIXS010006506.1:0-10603 GCA_034700785.1 Rossiulus vilnensis | reverse complement strand
CAAAACTTTTTGGGGGGGGGGGTTGGTATTTTTAGCAGTTTCCACGTAGGCCCTGTAACATTCGTCTGGATACCCTTGGAAATTTGTCCAAAAATCTATGTTTAACTGAGCCCGGAGGTGTAATCTCTGAGCCATCCTGTCAACGAACCAGGAAAAAAGGGAGCCAGACTTAAGATTTGCGTAGACAGACGAGAAGCACCTCTGCCAATAGTGACACAGACCTCCTCCTTGCGAGCCAGAGCTCAAGCACTGGGCTAGAAAGCAAACTTTTCTGGCTTCCACATCCGGATTTTTATGAAAATGCGGATTAGCATCACCGTGGAAATAATCCGATGTGGCAGGCGCGCTGCCAACGCAATCACCGGAAGGACTCTGAACGTCACATTCTCGGGGATTCACTCCACCTAAGCCCGAGTTCGAAACCCGTGTTGTGCGACCACGCTGAGCTTATTAGCTCGCCGGTTGGGCTTTAAGCTCTGATCCGGATCACATTTAACATGACGGATTTGAATGAAGATAGCCAGAAAAAAAATTGTTTGCATCAGCGTTAAATTCTGATGAGTCTGAAGCGGTTGTAGGATTCTTATCGCGTAGTCATCATGCAACTTGTGATCTTGAAAATTCAGAGTAAGTTTATGTACAGTTTTATCTTATGCAGCATTTCACTGCAAACATTTCTGCAAAAAACTGCGTACTTTTTAAGATAAAATTAAGTCAATGTAGGTGAATGATTTTGTCTTGAATCGAGCAGTTTGATATATAGGCCTATATATAGTATTTTTTTTTTGAAAATTGCTAGTTGGAAGTTTATATTTTATTCACTCAAAAAGTTTAGGTGCCTGATATGGCGCTCGTGAAATTTTGAATTGTTTTCAAATTTGAAAAATCTAAATCTAGTGAATGATGAACACTAAGGTCGTGTTAAAAGCATATTTAATGATATCTTCACTGCTTATAACGCGTTTTCAAATTACGCTTTAACCTTTGCAAGGAGCAGATTATTGCAGGAATCTGCTACGAAGTTTGAAATCCTCCATTTTTGTGGAGCAGTGTATAATATATGTACATGTATGACAAATGTTTTAATAGACCCTAACGTTTTATCACACACACATAAACGTTCTTTGTTGTTATGTAAATGCTATCTCCAATAAAGAGCTTTTTGATATATCGTTAAATTTAACCGTTATTTGATGTAGCTGGCCATTAATTGTAACAAATAATGTCTCTAGGGTATTGTGTGTAATAACGTGGTTGAGTTATAATAAAAGATAAAAGGAAGACTTACTGTTTCCTGACGAAAATATGTTGTGTAACGCCTTCAGATTGGGCATTTAAATACGCTCACGCGTGGTAAATTAGGGAAAATAAATCAACTGTACTTCACTTTCGCTGCTGAAACCGCACTTAATTCGGTTAAACGACGGAAATAAATGTTGAATTGAAATCAAGAGTCCGTGTTGAATTCAACGTGTCCACTTCAGATATTGTCGACGGTCGAAGCCCACTTTCATCAAGTTTAAATTCGCCCAAACTGCTAAGCTACAAAAGACCAAATGAGCCAGTACATCTTGTCTTTTGCATCTTAATTCAGTGAAATAATGTGCGTGGCAACACCTCGAGGTCTAAGTCCAGTTTTTTCATTAGGTCATTTGCATATTTTCACTCATTGCCCCACCTGCAAAACATTAATGACAGTTTTGTGTTTTAAAAAAACTGATTTTAAGCCCCTACCACAGTTCAGGGTGTCTTCAGGTCATTGAAGTCCTTGATTGAAATCTACATTACATTATTACATTTATTGAAAAGACATTGAATCGTTGAACAACTTAAAACTTATAAAAAATTAGTGCCCACTGATAAAAATAAAACACCGTGCATTATTTGTACAGTGTAGTTCATTTTCTAACTGGTCCAAGTATTTTAAAATTTGATAAAACACCATATTCTGAAGCTAATTACATGTAGATGATTGTAAATATTTTTAAAGTGATAAATTCCACAATGTATCATGAAATGATGGGACACAAGTGAAATTATCCAAATTGGCAAAATAAGTATTATTGCCTGTAATATCATTTTATTTACACAAAAAAATGACAGTCAACTAAATGTAAAATTTTCTTACATTGAGCATTTTCTTAGAATAAATAATGGAAAAATGAAAAAAGTGCAACATGCATGTAGTTGATGAGACATTTACAAATTTGAAAAAAAAATGTACAGTAACTTGATGACTAAACGTAGGACCACGTTTATACTTGATGTCTTCAACTAATTTTCTTGACATACAGTATCCACCAGACCTTTTGTTTCTTCAGCTGAGATTTCCCCCATTCTTACCCCCATATATTTGAGGTCCTCTTGTTGGAAATTTTGCGTTTTCTAATTTTTCGCTCCAAAACTTCCCATTAATTGGGGTTAAGGTCCGGACTGTGTGGTGGTTTAGGGGCATCATAAAGTAATCATTCCTTAGCTAAATATTAAGTGGGCTTGGAGGTCATAAATAAATCCTAAATGCCCTAAAACGACTTAACAATTCAACAATGGAACCGTTATAATTGTTTCAAATTATTATGAACCATGTGCTTTGTGTTGTTAAACAGATGCAGTTTGACAACACTGCTTTTAATTTAACTTGGTACATACAGTACATGTACACTGTACATGATTGCAGTGGAAAACAAATTGAATTTATTGCATGTAGAATTGTCCTATTAAACAAATTGCTGAAAATAATTTTAGTCGTGTATTATTGTATTAAATACAAAGATGAATAAAAATAAAATATTGCATCCTAAAACTATCACCATTTGAAAAAAAAGTCCTTAACATTTTTTAAATCAAATTTTTAAAATTGCTCGCCATCATGCACAAGAATGGCCGTAGGCTACAAATATTCTTCATCAAATTTGAGTACATATTTTAAAATTTGTCAAGTGTTTTATAACTTACATTAACATGTTATCTGTTTCTCATTATCTACATGTATTTAAGAAAATCTGTTTTAATTGTCATTTAATGTTCAACTGAAATGTTTTTATACTGTGCATGTGGGCAATTGCATGTATAAACAAGTTTGTGCAATTTCAATGATGTACCATCAATTAAGTTGGGCTCTTATGTTTTCTGAAATTTGCAAATGTAAGTTTATTATTTGATCTTAAGAAAGCGATTCAATAACTGACATATTGCATACAAATCATTTCATTTTTAGTCCACTCTTTAAAACAAAAACAAAAAACTACATTTACATTTCATAACCCATAGTCACCTAATTTCACGTGCTGTGAACCTTCAACAATGAATGTAAATTCCTTAACCGTTTTTTTTTTTTTTTCTATCGTAATGGGCACGTTATATTTTACGCAATAATACGGGTTCTTGTTTCGAGCTGGGCCATAAAACAAGCCTCCCCAAGACAAGAATCCCTTTTTCTAGAGATGAATTTAATTAAAATTCCTCGCCTTAAAACAAGGCGATAAAAGAATTTGATGGCACGGCGTTGTTAGGCCGTTGTAAAAATGAATAAAAGCAAAATTACATTTGAATTATCGTGGATGTGTTCGCATTAATTCGGGTTTTTCACTTCTATGCCGGAATCTTAATAAAACCCTTAACTTAATTAACTCTGGGATTAAATTCGCTGCGTGAGCTTAGCATTTCTAAATCGCTTTTTGTTCTTCCGCTTTCCAAAGGTTAAATGCTACTGGCGGGTGGCACCAAATTCTGAGCAACTAAAGCCCGTTTTACTTGGCGCCAGCTTTAGAAGGTTCACAAGGACCTGTCATAATCCGTGATTATGTTAATCCGAGTTTGGTTCAACCCGCCAAATTAAAATTGCTTGAATTAGACCTTGCATAAATTTGCCTCTAACAAACTCTGCTGATTTCACCCTGCCATTCAGTGCATATTTGAATGCTTCGTAACTGCATAATGATGCACTCACGCTGTCTAAATTCTCGCAAATATGGAGAATAAATATATCCATATTCACACGTCATCGTCTCTAGATCTAATCTGGACATTAATGTTTGGTGATATGGATGCCACACAAGTCATCTTTCAGTGCAATCTGCCTTCAACTAATGCAGACTCGCTCTGTAAGGTTCACCAGTTGGTGGAAATGCTTCGCATTTTTGATTTTGTGACACCAGAAGGTCACCCATGCTTGTTGTATATTTAAGGATGAGAGATCAGAGATCGCGATTTAAATGGTCAGCTGGTGTTCGGGTGGCAAAACAACTCTTGTAGAATTTTATGGGACTTTTTTGAGTGATGCATAGGGATACCAGTAAGCATAGCGAATAAGCGTACCATTTTATGGTAATTGATAGATCTTTCATTCTCAAGGGGTGCATTTAGTAGGCATTAAGGGATGCAAAATTTCATCTCGATCAGAGCCCATGCATTTTTGAAAATACAGTATCATCGAGGCTAGGCGCTGATGTGCACTTTTTTGATAGCGCCCAGAATGGACGGAAGAAAAAAGAACAGAAAAAATGTTAAACTTTACTAAAACTTTGTTAAGGCTTAGCCAAAAGTATGCCCACAATGTAAAAAATACACATGTTTACGTCAGATACTTATAATTGGTACATTTATTTTTTCCCCGTGTAGAATTTATTGTTCACTAAGATTACTATTTTTTATTATTTGAAAATGTCTTGCTTATTTATAAAAAGAAAATTAAAAGAAACGTTATGCAGTCTCCGAAAATTAGTGTTTCCTTCCGAACGGTTTTTCAAGTTTATTTTTTTATAAAAAATTACGCAGACTATGGACAACCAATTCTGCACAGGATAAACTACATTTAGTAACTATAAGTAGGCCTACATCTATTTGAAGAAAAATGGGAAGTTTGAAGTGCATGTCTGCGTTTGGCATTACTTAATTCATATCGCATCCTTCAAGATGCTCTATTTGTTTTTAATATTAGGTTGTAGGTGCCCATTAAACTACTACAATTTCTTATTTCCCTACTTGCTACTACAAAGAGTATTTATTTATATATTTTCATCTCGATTATCTTCAAGATGTTGTTTATGTTTTTAATTTTAGGTTTAAGTGCATGTTAAGATACTGCGACTTGGTATTTCTACAGTATCTATGTACTATTTTATTATTAATCAGATATTACCAGTAGCTCGCGATTTATCATTCTTTAGGCAGTTTGAAATAACTATTGCCAATTCTGTTAGCGCAACTCATCTCAGCTCGTGCGTGGGTTTCGCAGCCTCTGGATGCAAATCAAACAGATCGGAAAGTGGTTGTGAAAGTAGTGTTTACTAGTTTTCAAACTCGATAAACTCTAGTTTTACCAAACTTCGATAATGGTTTTGGTCAATTGAAAGCTTTCTGTCCCTGAGAACCTCGTTTAGGGCGTATATTTTCTATTGATTTGGTACAGTTGTCCCAAGAACCCCTCACCCCTGATGCTTCGTTTCCCTTTTTTATTTTGATTTTTTGTTTTTCTCTCTCCTCTTTGCATAGCTCAACTCCTGTGATTTTCGGTGCGTTTTTGCCGCCCCTCCACTTCCCCTTCGTCCATCACCCACACCATACCGCCTGCCTGCCTCCACCTGTACAGGCTCCTCCAGCCACCACCATATTTGACGTTACCATGGCAGCCTTAGAAAATAAGCCCACCATGATCAACGATGGTCCCTCAGTAACACTGACCATCAGGTTGATTATGCAGGGAAAGGTAAGCTTCCGAACCGTATACTTTTTTTACTATTTTCATTTGAGTTGTTTCGTGGATTTTCTGCACCATCCTTGTCCTGCTCATTTCCAGAGCCTCTCCAATTTTCCGCATGCATTTACTTATTTTTCTTTCCTGTTGATTGGAACACTGTGTGCAACGAACTTAGCTTAGAACACTTTGTTGTGCACTTCGTGTTTGTGTGAGAAGCACCTTGTTACGTAATTGTCAACAGGCGTTCATACATTGTTTACTATTTGCAACGATATCTTAATCGTGCCTTCATGACATGTCATCGCCATCCCTTTCTTCAATCCGAATGATCAATTTAAACCAGTGTATAAGTAATTAAGTAACAAAGCCTTCCGCTTGCCCAGATCCTTTTTTCCTTTTCGGTTTTCAGTCCCTTTATGTCATTGGATCCCATAATAATATAGATATAGTGGGAGGGTTGATAGCTGCAATTTTCAACCTGTTTTCCACATAGTCTCTTAGTAAGCATTGTTTGCATGGTTTATGGCCTGTAAAGCAATGTATCTCAAAAGAAATCACTCATGGATGTAATTGTTAATAAAGAATCTTCGAATTTGGTTGAACAGTCTTCATTCCATAGTTTCTCTACCATATAGACTAAAACATTGCGAAAGTGTATCAATGTCCTGAATTTCAAAGACAATGCATGTATGGATTAATTTTAATGCCCTCAAATCGGGGAATAGAGCAAAGCCCTATTGTTATTTCGTTTCGTGCTTTATTATTTATTATTCATAAATTTATCTCTGCCAAATGTGATCTTTTCTTTTGTCATTCCCTTAACAATGCGTTCATAGGAAATTATTTTTGCAATATTATTGGTGAAATCGATGCAAATCTATGTCCATTTTCGTTAAGCAATGCACGGACAAACCATTTATTTTATTATGTAACTTAAGACGTCTCCATCAAATTTAATTATTTTATAATAAGCGTAGCATATTGAAACACTGATCGCGCAGCCCTATAATAAGCAAACAAACTTCGTTTTCCTGGTAACTAAATTGTAATTATTCTATAATCTGAGAATGTATTCTAGATCGGGTATTGTTTTACCAAGATGAGTTATCTAAATTAAAGCTTACATAATGTTATATAATGAAGTTCAAAGGAAATTTTGTAGAACGTTTCAAACAGCGTATTCGCCGAAATGATACTTGGTGCCCATTAATTGCGTTTTGCTTGAACAAGTTTTCACTGAAATTCTTCCCATTCATTGTTTCTTGAAACTTGATAGCTTATTATTTGTTCTTCCAAAACAAGTTTGTCAAAAGCAAAAAACCTCATGCATGATTTGTTATTTTTTATACTTTGTAACTAGACTTTTATGCAACGTTTTAAAAACTGAATGGAGGGGTTTATCAATAAAATCCAATCAAATTGCAGATAGTTTCCTAATGAATCTTTGTTCAGATTTCTTCCCAGAATTACACAACCTTAAAATGAAAATTGCCTATAATCGTCTGGGTTTTGTGTTCAACTCCAACCGCGGATAGCCCTTTATGTCTTTATTTTTTTTTATTCGTATAGTTTAATTTTCAAGAATTTAGACTAACTTCGATGTGAACTCAGGTCCTGAACCGATTGCGGCATAAACGTGCTATTTTTGGTCAAGTTTATGGTTTCCTTAAGCCCTGCAAACACTAATTATGGCGTTTTGTTTGAAGATAACAAAGGTTCAACAGTCTTGCCAAGCGCTGCACATGTGCGAGTTAAATTTAGATCCACTAACGTAGTGATACAATACCCCTAAAACTAGCTTTTTCTTATATTTAGATGTCATACGTATTTGACAATTTTCTATTATTATTGTTAGTACTTGAAAACACCGCTAAAATTAGCGTTCGCTATTTATTTCTTATTCTGGGTGTCTACTGGTCATTAGTGGTTTATTGGAATTAGTTGATTAGTCCTGGAAAAGTCAATAAATTAATGTCATGGATAGCCCAGTACATTAAATGAACTCAGTAATACTGCATGCATATTGATGAATTTTTCTGCAGTGGTTTACTTACTGTTCGGTGTCAAGAGGGTTTCGAGATAGGTAATCAGTGGAGTCGAACAAATATCTTTTTTGCCTAAAACTGGATCGATTTCTAAATCCAGGCACCATCTGCAGTGCTATTCATTAGATTTTGTATGCGAGTTGTCAACCGATGTCTTTCTTCTACGGCGCTCCATGGCTACTTTCTACTCCTTTTATCAGCGCCATCTCGTATGTCGCGCATTATTATTATCTTGCCGGTGTTTCATTATAAATCCGTTTTCTCGTATATGCTTATCTCTCTCTAATGATGTCTACTTTCTCTCGTCTGAGCAAATATTTGTCGTAAACAAATTTCCACATCAAAGCACGCAATTCGCTCGATATTTCCAAAGCCGATATTTGAGTAGCTTTGGATGATGGCAGCTCGGTTGGCAATAAACGACGCGAGTGCATCTTGCATCGGCTTTGTCATCACTAAAAAGTTTTATCAAAGCATCTCTAAAACGTACTAATATATACATTGGATCGCTTATGTAATCTAGAGCTGGCTACACCAATCGTATCATGTGTGATACTTCTGACGTGAAATCTGCACCAGGCGACCCCTTATTAAAATATTCCCGATTTTATCTCTGTTTGCGTAAACTACCTGAGGTAATCCAAAATATTAGATGAGTTATTCCTTCGCATCCATCGAATCTTTCATACAAAAAAAATGGAGATAAGCATCATGGCGGAAACCAAGGATTTCCTGGTGAAATCGTTGCATGCCGGTTGGATTATAAGTGCGATATTTTGGCCATTAATTCTGCTTCGTGCTGGATCAATCCGTAACCAATGAGGGCCCATTTCACCATCAATAATGCATTTGCACGACAAGCGTTAGCCCTTAATGATATTGCAGAAATTGATCTCCGTCGTTCATGGCGAGATGTTTTAATTGGAAATTTTCGCAGTTTGCTCGCAGAGAAAGTAAGGGCGTTTTGGGCAATTGGCGTCTTTTAATGGCGCCTCTTGTCTCCACCAATAATTGTTGAGGGGTATTAGAACGAGTTGGTTGAGCATTAAGCTTGGCGAAGACGAACGTTTACTTTCCCTTTCCCAATTGCCGGAAAAGTCGTTAAGGGCGCACTCAAGATTTACTGTATTTTCTTTTTAAATCCATATCGTAAACTTAAGTGATGACAACGACAGATCAAAAAAGGGGAAAATGAACTGCTTCAGTTTTACTTAAGCGATAAGCCCACCTGTTCACCCCAATTTGTCGAAAATTGATCCACTCACTGCAGTAAAAATCGCCCAATCGTCTGCTAGTTTAAATTATTGGTTCAAAAGCTTGAATCCACTAAAAACAAACTTCGATTTTGAGCTAAGTCAAAGATTTCAAATCGATCCTGAGCTTGAATGAATCCATGATCAGCGTCCTTTTTGTTTTGTTTTGTTTTTCCCGCCAAAATTCGTAAAATTTCATATAAATCAAAGGCATATTAAATTGTATGTCCTTTTGTGGAAATCGTAGTCTGCTTGGGTATATCGTATTGCAAATTTAAAAATGTCCCATTTATTTATGAATGAATTGTGCGGAATTCTAGTATGCAACCTCCGAAAATGGAAATTGGGTTGCTGGAGTTTTCCATGCTTAATTAATTTATTATAAATAATGGGGACATCTTCAATTTATATTAAATGATAAACCCTGGAGGACGACCAATTCCAAACGGTAGGGGGGAGGGGTAAGAAATATACCAGTAATAATACGTAATTGCATGGTGGCATTGAAAACAGAAATGCGGTTGATGTTTTTTCTATTGATTGGTAGACTTTCTTTTTTGTTCAGACTCAAGTTCGCTGCTTACAGTATGTTACGTATTCACTGACAATAAGGGCGGGTAATCAGAAGTCAGGGTGGCAGGATCGAAATCGCTTACAAAGCTCCCCTCGCCCCCATGTTTATTTATGCTCTGCTCGTTTTATTAGTAAATATTTACGTCCCGCATTTTAATGCGCTTTTTTCTCCATTGACTGTCGTTTTTGGAAGCATTAAAACCCAGCTGGAAAATCACGCTAGGCCAGTTTTTCCAGCTACCACTGGTTTTTGAGATCAACGTTAAAATACACTTATAAGCAAATTGGTACTGTCATCCACGGCTTATCCAATTGAGGCACCGAGTGGTGGCGCCACTGTCCAGATAAAGCAAACGTAAGGTACAGTACTGGCCAAAAGGTGTATGTCATTAAAAAAACCACTTCATGCAATATAGATAGTCTAATGACTTCATAGAATTTTTTATTGAATTCTCAGAGCAGGCCGAAATGAGCAATGCACATGGGGCTCTCATATTGAATCTAAATGACAACAGAATTACATGAAATTGAATGCATGACAGTAGCCATACTTTGTAGCAAAGCCCTTGGCATAGCTCACAACCTTTCAATGTTGAAGCATGGAGTTTATAGTACCCTGTGGGAGTTTTTCTTATTTGTAAAAACATTTCGACCATTTTTTGCATGTTTGCATACCAAACGATGCAACAACATCTCTTAGAGTGGTTGAGTAAATATACAAGACAGGAAACTATCTGGGCCAGTCAGGGTGGACCAGCATTTGGGTGGCTCCCTGGTCTCAGCAAGAAATAATTAAATGTTGAAGTCTTTTGTCAAACTAACATTCTCCACTAGTCTTGCTAATATGCAGCAATATATTGACATGAAACATTGACTGAAAAACACCACCATGCTTGAGAAACATTAACTCAAAGGAAGAGCGCTGAATTGGGCTATGTCCAAAAATTCACTAATATTATATAAAAAAACGACATGGTGTTTTGAAACTCACAATGAACTTTTGATGGAATGCAACTCATGTCATGTATAGTCTA
>JAQIXS010006505.1:0-10604 GCA_034700785.1 Rossiulus vilnensis | reverse complement strand
CGGACGGTTTTACGGTCGCGTCACAAAGTCGCTCACTCGAGCGATCGAAACGTCGCTGTCGCGTCGCTCTCAATATGGCCGCTGCCATTACACATCATGGAACGCAACTTTGCGTCGTTAAAGACGTCGCGACGGAAACGCCTAGCATGTACCTAGCCTAACATGTTAGCAGCGTGCGTGCACTGTTCACTCGCCTGCGGAAAACCCGGTTTGCCCTTAATCGGGATGAGTGCAAATTCTTTTCAAAGGAACTGAAATTCCTAGGTCATATTATCACATTTGTGGATATTGAATCCAACCATTCCAAAATGGAGTGGATTTTAGCTATTCATCCGCCCAAAGATGTTCGCAAGCTGCAGTCGTTCCTTGCCTCGTGCAAATGGTTAGGCAAGTGCATCGATCATTTCTCTGACATTGCGAATCCTCTTAACCTTTCCTTGCATAAAAATGTACGCTCCTGTGCTGATCCAACCGGATTTTCAGAAGGGTTTTCATCTGTACACAGATGCATCCGACCATGCATTAGTGGCTTTCCTTGCGCAGGATTCTGACGATGTACTCAGAGTAGTTTAACACGCTTTCAAGACACAGAATCCAGCTCAGGTAAACTACTCTGCCACAGAGAAGGAAGGCTTGGCTGACTTTTGGGTGGAGAAAAATTCAAGGGTTATCTTGAGGGTATGCAATTCATGGTACATACTGATCACAATCCGGCACTCCATTATCAAACACCGTAACCTCTAGGGTCGGTTGGCTCGTTAGATTCTAGAGTTACAACAATTCAACTTTGAAGTTGAATATATCCCTGGAAAACTAAATGAATTCACAGACCTTCTCTCTCTCTCGTCAATCAGGAATAGACGAACCGCTGGTGTTGGTTCATCACACCATGACATCTTTTGTTTCTCATACAGCGGTGAATTTTGTGCTCTGCAGTTGGCAGATCCCAGTTGTGCAGACATCATGGAAAGGGACATCCTTGAAGTGTGTGGATTTCAACGTTATGACTAAACATGGGTACCATCTGAGACAGGGAATTCTTTATCGGAACCTATCGAGCATGCTCGATGAGGTCGTCCGATTGGTCATTCCTAGCTCCTTGCGTCACCAGATGCTTGTCAACCATTCCACTGAAGAAGCTGGTCACCCATGTGTTGGTAACGATGGCTAGGATCGCGACAAAATATTACTGGCCAGGCCTGCGTAAGGATGTACAGGCGTTCATGTCTAACTGCAAAACTTGCCAAAAATACAAGCCATTGGCACAGTAGGATAATGCAGAACTTTGGTCCCTTTGAGTGCCTGCACGTTTTGAGGCCATCAATGTGGACTTGGTCGGTCCCCTGCCAGTTACCTCTAAAGGGAACAACTTCCTCCTATCTGCTTCAGACACGACGACCCGTTCTAATGTATCGAAAAAAATAGCAATTTTCGACTGCAAATCACTGCATCTCCTAAAGTACTAGGAACTTTGCCAAAATAATCACGTATGACTGAAAATACGATAGGAAATCAAAGTAACACTACAGTAACTATGGAAACTTTATGCCAAAATATTTTACCTACACAAGTACATGTACATTGGTAAATTACATAATGCATTGCATTGATTCTAATGTACCGTATTTGCTTGCCACACTTTTTTATACATTTTAACAATAGGGAAAAGGGTCGTTGATATGCCTGCTGAAATTTCAATTGTTTATAAATCACCTCTCCTTTCCACTTACCTTTATGATTACAGACAAGAAATGGCAGTTCATGGGTAATCCCAAATATAATCAGAAAATAACTTCACCACAGGGGGTTCTGGTAGCATTAAATCGTTTTACAGGCAACTTTAAATTGCTTCAAGTAGACTGAATAATAAATTAAATCAATCGTTAATTTTGTGATATTTTTCCCCTTAAAATGAAGGTCAAATGTCGGGATGTGGCATACGCACGCGACCTAAGCAACATGATACCTCCCTGAAAGCTTTTGATACATTTATACAGTCACCATTTCATAATATCTAATTGGCAATGTTGCAACAGTGTTTAAGGTTTTGTAACGCCTCTTCAATTTCTTCAATAATTTTGAGACTACATCTGGAACATAATTTTTCATGTGACTGTTAAAAATTAAAATAACTTACAACATCAGCAGTGTAACGAAGAAAACGAATACTAACCCATGCTTAGTATCACCCGTGGAACTTGAGATATTTCTATTGCATTCACGAAAAGCAT
This sequence comes from Rossiulus vilnensis, assembly GCA_034700785.1. Classification (NCBI taxonomy): domain Eukaryota; kingdom Metazoa; phylum Arthropoda; class Diplopoda; order Julida; family Julidae; genus Rossiulus; species Rossiulus vilnensis. The sequence goes on along the minus strand of JAQIXS010006505.1, from coordinate 8,373 downwards.
CTTCTAAAATCGGAATTTCTCCTTTGACCTCAACAGCTGGTACTTTTTCTAATAAGATAGTGTAATCCACATAAATAAAACGAACAAATACCTAAATACAAATTTACCAGCACATTTGGTATTCTCAGTGAAACCTACTGCTTTTTCCAATTGTAGACATAATGGCAATAGCAGCAAACAGACCAAAATAATCTTGGATGATTTTAGTTCGTAAACAATTTGCCAATTCTTTCAAAAAAAGCCTAGGGGGAAACATACACAATTTATAACCAACATATAAACAATTTAATAAGCAAACTAAACAAACCTTGCAATATCAGAATCCAAGCAGACTATCGATAGAAGAAACGTTGATAGGGGAGGAAAACAATATGCATCGTTTTTCAGCATAGCTACCTCGCCCTGTGGAAATATTACATTCAATATTAATCATGTGTTTAATGTGCATACAGTGTCTAATAAAAGGCACAGAACAACTTTAAACTACCTTTATGAAAGAGTTTGTAATATTCGATAGCACAAATGCCATTAACATGGACATAACTTCATCCAAAAAACGCGTTTTAGATGATACCTTCTTCTGGTGTGCTTGAAAAAATTTTAACAGCACCGGTTCCAGGTCTGATAGCAGCTTTTAACATAGTTTATTGTTAATTGATATGTGAACGGGCAAGTTTATAGATTTTTAAATAAAATTACCTTTTTCATATCATCTGTATTGTCCTCGATGTCCTTGGTGAAGGCTTCCGTTGCTTTCAGCCATTCGCTAAATAACCTAGGAACAGTCGTGTGGGAAATGCCACTATTTGCTGCACTGTTATGCGAAGCATAATCTTCCAAAAGATGGATGATGAAAAGAACTTGTACGACCATTTGCCCCCTTTCAGCCGCTTGACATGGCACATCTAAACAACATCGATTACAAAAAAACTTTGTAGATACATTTCAAGGAATGATCAATTTTCGTTAAACAAAAGCATTGCTGAAGTTTTACCTGCAGTTAGAACTAAGTCACACAATTTAGCGATTCGGGCTGCCAAGGTATTATCAACTATATGCACAGCCAATATGTTACACGATGCAGAAGTTGTGCTCTAAATTCGATAATTGGAGAAGATTGATCGGAGAAGTTAAAAAAACTAGTTTTAGTAATGGTCAAATATAATAATTTGCATTCACAATAACGCCACTTGCATACCACAATTATCCGCCAGGGCAATGTTGTGTTCTCTCCAGCATTTGTTTCACTAATGTCTGACTGATTGTTTGTGGATGGAAATCTGCTCTCTTCAGAATTATTTGCATCAGGTGTGTGGCCATTTACTCTTGGAACTGCTTCGTTTATCACCCACTCCAGAATTTGCGAAAACAAACAAATGTCATTGGTGGGCGCCTGTTCACTCTAAAATAAGTAAAGCCAAGCATGTAGGTGTAGGTCAACTGCAAACAAAGAAGTTGACACAGCAACGAATTTGAAAGGAAAAAAGAGAGCACTTACGACATCATGCAGAACAATTGAAATTTCGCAAAGGGATAGAAAAGCACGCACTAAAAATGCATCAGTGGTAGACTCATGTGGCACCACCTTTCCAGTAAAACGAATTCCTAAAACTTTCTGAAAACATGAGCATGCATATTATTATTTGTAACAAAAACTGAAACTGCACGACAGTATTTATATACAGGTAAATGAAAATAATCTCAACTTACCAGTACTTGTTTTAGTTCGTTAAACAGCTCAATCATTTTGGGTACGTCATTGCAAAGCAACTTCTTCATAGTCAAAGAGCTTTTCATCAGTGTAGAAATTAGGTCTAGAGCTAACTCTGGTTGAGGCACAAATGGCTCCTGGAAATTTACAGCCCTTTTTCGTTTCACCTTAACCATTAGTGAAACAAAATTTAATGAAAAAAAAAACAAAAACAAGAATACAATTTTATTCGAAAAATATCACTCATTAGTATCTTGCCTTTCTCGAGGAAGTTGGAACGATCGTAAGTCCACACCGGAGCCAATTGGAAATTAATTCCAACACATCACCTGTTCGAGACCAGTTTGCCATACTTTCTAGCAGGATGATGTATTCATCAGAAGTGCTTGACGGGTTCAAAGCACGGAGCTGTGACATACAGTAACTGCTGGCCATTTGCACAGAAGATGGAGGTATTAAGCTTGACAGGTACAGAACTGAAGAGAATATCTCAGTCTCCTATTGCCATATAAATAACATTTTTAAATTTTATTTTATATAAATTTTATTTTTATATTAAATGAAACATTTTTAGGGGAAAGGGAAAGTCTCAATTCCATGCAATTTTTGACATTATTAGTTGGCAATAAGCTATTAAAGAAATGCAAATGTCATACCCGAAATACTTTGAAGAACTTTGGCATTGATCTTGATATACGTAAATGTATTTTCTTCGCCAATGGTTTATTAGGTCCCTGCAAAAATAAATAACCAGTAAAATATTCATGATACAAATATTAAGAATCTGTAAGCTTCTTACAGGCATTAGTTTGCCAATGGGAAATGTTAAATAAGGCCACATTTAATTAAATGGCATGATTTTCCGACATCAGTAAAACTGCATTGGGGGTAATTTTAACGAACAAATAAATATAGATTAACTTTAAGATTAATGGATCTTGCAATATTTAAATGACCTGATTAGTAGTTGAATTTTATAAAGAACCACTAACCTTTGATAACTCTTTGCTTATGTTAACAAGCACGATAGAAATTGCATCTAAAAGTCCCCCAATAACATCAATTGGCAAATCCATTTCCTTTAAAACCTCTTCATTGCCATCATCCAAATCGATGTTTTCCAATGACCCCGTTATCGAGTCTTCATTGTTGTCTTTTGCATTTTTCACTTCAGTTTTAACATATTCAAAAACCAGACGGTGGATAAGATGGATAAAATCCACTGAAATATATTATTAAAAAGTGAATGCGGATATGCAATTTTACAGTGACAAATACGCTTTTATTAAATCACACTCGTTGCATCTCTTGAGATGTTGAACAGAGAATCAAAAATGATATTACCTGCATTAGTTAAATCCAGCGAGGTACGTGTAAATGCGTGCATATAGAAGCGACGGGAAGCTTCTCTGTTGGTCATTATCAACGTAATAGTACGGTCAATTAACTTTGCATTCCCTTTGTTGAATGGCAGATAAGTAGTTAGTAAGAGTTTTGTGATTCCTGAAATTTAAACATTAGGTTAAATGATGGTGAATCATCATGCAATATTTTAGATAGTACAATGGTTGTGTGCTGTATGTGCTTTTAAGCAGTTTCTGGACAAGATTTTGCCATCGAAGTTTTAGTTCTGCAAAAAACATTTCTAGCATTTTCTTATAACTAGCAAATGAAAAGTTTATAAAATTTCAAATGCTCAAGTGAAACGGAATTGAACTGAATGAAACCGTTTCATGTTATTGATACTGACACTATGATCGTTGTAAAATAAAACAGCATAATTATGGAGATCTTTGTGTTAAAAATAAACGGAGAAAAATCAGTATTTACAACGAATTAACAAAACTAATTTGTCCAATGCTGAGATGTTGATAGCATAGCATGTTAGAACAGTTCTATTTTGAAATTAAATGCATTGCTATGAAAAGAACGCTAAAATGATCTGCCTGCACAGCATTAAATCATGTTGTATTTTTTATATGACGACAATGATTTAAACTTTGAATGCCAAACTTATTATAAGTTGAGCTACATTGACAATGTGTTCTGGAGTTTTGATTTTCAAAATACCTCTCAATAAATTTTAATAACTTACTGTGTCCAACAGCATTTGAATCAGCAGCAAGCCTGTAAATAAGCTCATCAGGTGATACAACATCCCAAAACTGCAAAAAAAGCACAAATGAACATTTTTTTAATACTTCAAGCAGATTCCTAGTTCTACATTGCAGTCGTTTGGCATAACAACATACACAATCATAAATACCTTGATAACCTTCACGCCTTTCAACAAGAGAAGGCATTCCAAAAATGCCACACGAACATTTTCTACAGTATCATGAAAGCATTTTCCCACCAGTGGCAATATTTCCTTCATTAGATCAAACGTCAAAGGATTTTTAAGAAGAACAGCAAAACCCTAAAAGATTTACAATAAAATATACACACAATTCTCTTCTCTAAGTAATATTGGAAAATATAATTGCAAAAAGCACAAACCTTGAATACATTGACTCGAACAAGCCATGATGTGGCATCAAATGCAAGATCATCAACTAAATTCTTCAACATGCTTTTTAATACCTTATAAGGAAATAATCTCCAATATGCAAAAAACATACTGCAAACGCCAAAAGCAGCTGTTGCACGCACAGAAGGATGAGTGTCATAAAGAAGTTCCTATAATTATCAGAAATGCATACTTTTAATTTATCACAAAGATGTAACACCACAAAAAAACTACCCAATCAAGTTTGCACTATATCTTTATAGGTACATCTGCAAGGAAGAGCTGTTTCTGAATTTGACCATCTTTTTCCACTTGTAAAAGACATTCTGCATCAAAGGGAAATGCATCAAAAAATAAAGTAGCTGCATTTCTTCGCACATGATGATTGGCCACCTGCCAAGGTAATTAAGTATTAATTGTAATAATTTACTCTGCTGACTGTGCATAACAATGTATCTTACTTTTAGAGAGCGCCAAAGTATAGGTGAATAAAGACGAGCGATCATCTGACGGAATTCCATGTGTAGTTTGGGACCATGTAACTGACTTAAAAACTAAAGTAAAAAAAATATATTAATAATAATAATAATACTAATAAACCATTATCAACACATATATCAAGCCATTTGCTCACCATTCTCAGTGCTTTAAACAACTTGATATTGGATGCATGAATACAGTGATCCATTATATCTTGCATACGTAATTCTAGGGCCTAGAATGTTTAATTATTAAGCAATGAAATGACGATCTATTAAAATTAATTTATAAATATCCATACATCATCCACAGATAGATTATATTACTTCTTTTATGTTGTCTCCACACGTACAATTCCAAGCTTTCTGGTATATTTCCCCATAATGTGCTGGATCTTTTCTACGTAAATAAATGAGGGGAAAACAATTTCTATGTAATGTACATGTACAATGTATCATAACAGATTAACAGTAAATGTATCAAGATAGTTTATAATTCAACAATTACCCAGTACACTGTATTAACCTTATTGTAATGGCATTATGGAAAAATTGCAAATGCCTAGGACTTAAAACCATGATGTAGGCAATGAATTTTTGGCCCTAAATGCAAAAATAAATAATTGTTAAGGCAAATAGATTATTATCAGGTGGATAAAATAAATATTGTGTATATAAGACACACACTTGATCTGTTTGTAAATATGCTGATGAGGTTGCACACTTGACTAGCATCTCATTTTCATCTTCACTTAAGTGTATGGTTGTTAAACAATCCCTTAAAGCATACACTCTCTTTATGTCCACAACCTGTGCATTAAAAATATTCAAAGAAACATCAACATATTATGAAATTTACATGCAATTGCTAATCTTTTTCAATTTGAGAAATAACTAACATCGATTTTAACAGTTTATATCAAACTTTTTTACACTAAAAGTCCCTGACATTTACTTCATTTATAATCATAGAATATACAGAACATAAGATTACAAAATCATCCATATTTAACCAAAAATCCACAAAGCTTCTTGGATAGCTTGGATAAATGTGTGTAGATAAAATATATATGTGAGGTTTGTAAATGTGCTGATGATAAAACAAAATAATTACTCACAGTGGATTTCTCTAGAGACTTCTTCAGTATATATGAAAATGCTTTGGGGATTATTTGCTCTCTATTATAAATGCCTTTACTCCACCATGTTTCACACATTTGACAAATGCGATTTTTCAATCCACCGGCAGCTTTAGGAAGCAAATCAATGTAATCTAGAATTAAGAAAACAATGTATTATTTTGGTACTTTGTCGTTGTCATCAAGATTTGTTAGTTTAAAATTAGGGTTTAATGAATTTGGTGCAATCAAACAGCGTTGTAAATTTAAATATGATTTTATAAGTTTTAAATGTTTTACAGGCATTAATATAAGTAGGCCAACATGATTTATTTTTATAAAGGTGAATGAATACATCCTGATTTAAATCTTTTTGTAATATATTTTTGGCAATTCTATAAATTGCTTACCAATTAAACCAAAGTCAAAAATTAAATGACCTTAATAATCCCAATTTAATAGCTTTTCATGGATTTTAATGACCTGTAGACAATCTTTATTGTTAAAAAAGGCTTCATATTTATAATTAAATTCACTTGACCATCTTTATAGTTTTCTTTTTCAAAAAAAGTTGTATTAACTTCCAGAAATAAAAATACCATGTAGAATAACTGAGACATCAAAAATATTTTCCACTTGAATTTTTTCATTTTGAATCACGGTTGATATAACCGATGTTATGCCCAGAAGCACTTGAATTGCAAATTCGGTGGTCTGCATTTAAAAAAATAAAAAAAATATTAAGACAACTAAATACGTGGAAAAATCATTAACATGAAGAAACGGAATTATTACAATGTCTAATGGTTCACAATTTTCTTTAGATGTATCAACGGATGGTGCAACAACTGACATAACATTCTTGATAGTGCTTGCTAGTCTCTCACAAAACATTTGGTTTTGCTTCTGACTTAACTCCATAAATATTTCAGCCATGTTTACAGCAGGGTTCTTTTCCTTCTGAAATTGTATGTAAAGTTTCAAAGCATTCATCACAATTAGTTTAAGTTCGTCAAACGACTTTACATGAAATACTTTGATAGCATTTGTTTGAATTCAAATTATGGGTAAATGCTCTTACTTGGTCCTGCAAAATCCTTAGGAAATCCGATTGGTCATTGTTATTAGCCGCTAAAAGCAGGACCTCACGCGGTGTACACATGGTTTACTGACATTAGAAAGACAAATTACGTTAATTATCTCACATGTGCTTAAGGATTTTTTAAATAACGTTAAATCGATTGCTTTTAGTACATGTAATGTGACTAAATGCAATCGTGTTAATGTTAATTGAAAAATGTTTAAATAAAACAAGCACTTTACTGACAATGTGTTAAGTCATTTACTGAATTAGGCATACACCCAGATTTTAAAAAATTACCAAAACTAACACAGTTAATTCGAAGTACAGGATACAATTCAGACCAAACTGGGGTACAGAGTATCAAAAGAATGTAAGAACATTATAATAACATGGTTTCATTTGAGCCCTTTTAATGCATGAAGTACTTAGTACAAGAGCCCTAAACTAACTAAGTTAAGTCTCTCAGATTATTTGGTTAGAAATAAACAACTGGTGTTTATCGGCTATTTGGTTTACGAGTTTCAAAGAGATTTTGAAGTAGAGGGGGGATTGTCATGGCCCTATTTCGGTGTAATTTTCCTAGAATTCGCTTGCAGTAGCGTTTGGAAAACCATGAGTTTCCATTGATCAAATCCATATCTAACGCTTGGGTTTTACTATATGCAAAGCCCAAAGCTGCAAGCTAGTATTAAGGAGGTAAGCTGAGAAATATCATCTTGACATCTGCAACCAACTGAAACAAATCTTAAAATGTGGATACATTATCTGGCTTTTCAAGCGATCATGTCTCAAATATAAGTTCGCAAAAGGGCGTAAAGTCCAGTTTGAAGTTTGAACTGCACTAGGTCCAGCTGCTGAACATTGCCCTACAGGGAACTTTCATAAATGACGTCAAGCAAAAAACCCCTATTTTTCAACCCCCTTCCCCTGTCATGCATGTACGGTAATTTCTTCCCCCCGCCCCCCCCCCTCAAAAAAAAGAAACGTCATTTATGAACGCTCTCATTGTCAGGTACTAATGAGCCTAGCCTTCTACAAACCTTACTATTGCACAGGCAAACCTACTTTTATATAGATGTATATTTTTGTAAACAAAAATTAAATATTCAATAGAGTGCGTGCGAACGTACGGTACCAGCACGTTTGAACGGAAACATTCGACTTAGCTTCTGCATGAGTTTTACAACTCATACAAGAAATATAACCTTAGCTGTTTATAAATAAATTATCCTAAATTAGCCAACCATAACATAAGCACATCGAAAATACTTACAAAATACGAAATCTACACGTTCTTATAAAATTGTGGCATCAACCAGAGTAGAATATAGTACGCTCTGCACCAACAGTCAAAACAGAGACAGACGGTATATTTCCCGCGCAGTTTTGGCGATGAACCGGAAGTAGATGTTATCCCTAAATCATTGAGCGTTGTTACATTTCAAATAAAACATCCGTTTTCCATATATCAG
>JAQIXS010006504.1:0-10605 GCA_034700785.1 Rossiulus vilnensis | reverse complement strand
TTCACAAACATCACTTTTATTCCGAAATTGCGACCCGTTCGCCCAATCTCGAACTACACGTAAACTGCACTTTAGCCGAATTTAAATACCGGCATTTAGCTATGAACGGCCGAAGATCCTGTGGGTAACTTCGTAAATATTGACCTCGGAAACCATGTGCAGCAGATTAGACATGTGATTTAATTGATATTCACGGCCCTATATTGATGTATGCTGTTCCCTTCTCAAAACGAAACAAGATTGCGAATTAAATATTAACAATAAATAAACAAGAAGCACCATAAACATTTAATTATCTATTTGTCCAGAATTTTATATCAAATATTCACTACAAATTTAGTTTGTATGTATCCGTTTTATGACAGAAATTTTTAAGATGCCATTTGCCAGGTGTAATTGATCTTTTTTGTTGTAATGGATTATTTCTGGATAGCCAGTTTACATATGTCAATATTTGATGTATTACGTATTTAAAAGCTTACTTGTTTGACCAACCTTATACATGTATTTATTTTAGGATTGTTAAGTTAAATCCAAGATGTTGGATGACGTCGGTGCAAGATGCTTCCACACGTGCAATGTCCTTATCGGATAGCTGCTTCTGCCACAAAAATGGACGGTTTTTTGAATCCCTGAAAGTTGTAAGTAGACTGTCTGATTCTTTTCCTTCCTTCGAAGTTGTTGTGTGTGTTCTGATGAACTCGTCCACGGCCGTACTGCGAGGCAGCTCGAGGAAGTCTAGCAGCTTGGCCACTTGGTTCTCGGTGTCCATGGCAATGTCGTGATAACGAACCTCTATAATGCGATTCGGAAACTGTTCTCGAAGTTTGTCTGCTTCCGCTAGGTCCTTTCGGATATCCTCGCAAAATGTGTCAGGTTCAATGCAAGACTGGATCGCTTTGCACCACTTCCACTTCCGCCTCGAATTGTACAAACCTCGAGGATCACGGGTCAAAAAGACGATGCGCAGATCTGGAAGCTTTTTCAGCAAATATTTGGCGTTATCAAGACGCAACCGCAGTACTTTAGTTACTTGTACCACATGCGATGCACATAGTGCATCGAGAACCGCAGGGCTGTAGCAGAAATGTGCAGGATTTGTGCAGCCTGCCAGTGTGGGGAGGTTGAATTCTAGGTACCACAAGCAACTCCTGGGCCAGTTACGGTTCATGCGTATCCTAGTTCCAAATCGGCATTTGTACAGCTTTTGCAGTAGATGCAGAGCAGCAATAATTTCCTTTGCACTACGAACTTGCTCATTTCCTGTCACCAGCAGCAAGGGCTCGAAATGGAGAAACGCTCCTGGGTACGCCTTGAAAATTTCACCAAGGAACGTGGAACCACCGCGATGATAGGCCAACAGCAGAATCTGTCGACGCTTTGGAGTTGTTTCAATTCCTAACTCTGTGAGCGGCCCTAGAGATCCTATTGGAAGTGAACAGTTTTGCTCCAGACTCGTGTCTTTCAAATCTGGCCATTTAGAATTTGAGTTGGGGCTATTTTGAGAGCCCTCATTGGAAGAACTGTGATTTAGTACCAAGTAAATAATCACTATTAGCAATGCACATAAACAGTGTGTGCGTTTGCGAAAATTCTTGTGCCGATAAAAAGCGAATGCCATCTCCATGGTGCCGTTTGATCGAGTAGCGCTGCTGTGCCGCTTGGGCGACTTTTTATACTTCAACTTGACAATTGATGCAAATCTGCCAGCTAAGCAAAAATTGGTGCAAACCTTATTCGCCACCTGTTATGGTTTTCATAAATCTGCAGTCACCATGAGTGATCTGAATTTATTCAGTGCAAAGTGCTGGCGGCCAGTAGAATATTTGTCATAATGTTTACTCGTGAATGCTTTGTTAAGCAGTCAATGATTTTTGAGACCATCACTGGAAAGTTTTCAAGGGAGTTTGCGAACAAACACCCGTGGTAAACGTTGACAACATTTCCTGGAAACGTGGAGAAAATTAAAACTTTTCGGAGATGAGATTAATACTTTATAAAAAGAATCGGACAATCATTCCTATTTGTACATGGTTGAATAATCCCAATAAACAAGCATCTTGCAACTCATTTTTTCTGCATTCATGTTTCACTTTATCAATATATTTACAAGTAAATAGTTTATGAATACACGTGCATATTACAATTATGATGGAATAATGTCATATTCATTCAGAAGCGAAGCTTTTAGAAGTAAATTCCAAATACTGTGAAATTCCAATTATCCGGGTATCTGATGTCAGGAGCACGAAGAAACCGGAAATGTGACACTTCGCAACTGCATCATGTTAAAAAGTTGGTGACTTGGCAGTTAAGAAGCGATGTAGCTCCTCAAGTCAGGGAAAAAAAGCGTGCTTCTTTTAAATATACACGTATCAGACGTACATAAAGGTAAATGGCATAATCTGGATATCTCCGATTGGTTAAGGCCCATATACTCTTTCGTTGAACGGACTATTGTTAATGTAATTCTTCATTTGAAAAAGTGTTTAGATTTTTTTTTTACAAAATTCCAAAGGAAATCCTAGTTATCCAGAGTTTTGATTATCCTTGTCTTAATTAATCCGGATAATTGGAGTTTCATTGTAATGGACTTGCACATTGGACATGTGATGTATATTTGCTTGTGACCCATTGCAGCACCTTGACATTTTCGAAGCGTAACAAAGCACTGTAAATAGGCCTTCTGTCCAACTTGTTTTCATTGAATATCTGTTAGGTGATGATCAGCACAATTATAAAAGTCATCAATAACATATGCTCAACAGAGAATTCATTCCTGAATCGTTGGATTTATATCGATAATCTATGTTATTGCAACTGGAAACTGTGCACAGATACTGGCATGCATATAATAAAGTTATAGAAATCACTGGCAAGTCAATTTAAAGGTTCGTGACGGTGGAGTATCCAATGTCCTTTTAATTTCAGAATCAGTAAATTTCAACCTCCAAATTATAATTCTGAACTATTCACGAATGCAAAAAATTGGGCACATTATTTGTACACAAGTTCACAACCCTTTACTACTTATGGTATACTGTGTTCTGCTATTGTAATCGCTGTGCAAGGCATCCAGGAGAATTGCGCTCAAAGACGCCCTATAGTTTCGACAATAAATATAATACCCAAAAGGCAAGCAGCATTCCTGACCGCGTTTCTCGCGAATGTGATCTTGCTTCAAGATTACAAAGGATCCTTTCATGTCCGCCTTGGACAGTTACATTGTCCCAAGGACAGAGATTTCGATTCGAGTATCATTAAATTCCGGGAGCTATATGCCCCGAAAAGCTGGCCAACATTATTATTGCACTTCCGTAGCATTTGCATGGAAAATTGGCACCAGTATCGATTCTTTTTTCTTGGAATTGTTTCAGGAAAATGTGACTATCCTGTTTTCATACGTTTCGTTGCTTGACAAGGCTACCTCCTGAAAACATAATTTGAGAAAAGTGGCAAGTAACTCGCCCTCCTAAATATGTTGAAAAAAATAAATGCATTTTGTTCATCAAGTATATTGCTAAAATCGGAATTCAAGCGCTTTCATATGCACGTAAATTGACAGCAAATCCCATTGAATTGGTTGGGTGAATAGCCTGAAAATGCAATGCCATAAAATTCACACCAATTGTGGAAATTGTATCGCGCTTAAAACAAATTATGCAAAACATTATCATTGTTACTTCTTCATCTCAGAACATATTCCCTGCAGAAACTCAATCCATCAGGGGTAAAGGCATGCAGAAGTTCCAGAAAATGCCAGTGTTTTACTGTTCTTTCAAGGCTTTTCAAAGAGCAATAAGTTCTTTACAAAACGAGCTATTCCGAGTTTAAATTGATTTCTACTTTTTGAACAAAATGCATTTGTTTCCACATGTTTTCTGCATAATTCCAAATTTGACTTTTGGCCAGGCTTTCGGTGCAAACACCCCAGTGCGAGTCGTTTTCAGTCCAAACCAGCTAGGGCAGGGAGAGCTGCTTGATGACGTCCGCGCAGGCGCCCTCGACGTACTCCACCTCGTGCGGGGACAGCTTCCGGCGCCAGGAGAACGCCGTCCTGCGCGAGTCCCTCCTGGTCGAGTAGGGTCCTCCTCCGTTTTCGCCCGTGTGGCTCTCGATGAAGCGTTCCATCTTTCCATTGAAGGTGAGCCGCAGCTGGGCCAGCACCTTCTGGATCTGCGCCTTGGGGTTGAGCGCCAGGTCCTCGTAGCGCAGCGCCATGAAGCGCTCGGGGTACTTTCGGCGCATGGCCAGGGCCACGGCCAGGTCCTGGCGCATGTCGGCGCAGTACACGTTGGGGTCGATGCAGGAGCGGGTGACGTTGCACCAACCTAGGTCCCTGCGGGAGCTGTAGAGGCCCCGCGGGTCCCGCACCAGGTAGATGACGTGCAGGTCGGGGAACTCGTCGATCAGGCGCTTGACGTGCGCCAGGCGCAGGCGCACCAGCTTGAACACGTGGATGGGGTGCAGGTGGCACATGGCGCTCACGAACTTGGGCTGGAAACACAGGTGGGGCTGGAACTGGCAGCCCAGCCACAGGCGGTGGTTGTGCTCGAAGAGAAAGCGGTGGTCGTCCTGGCGCACCCACTCCAGGTACGCCGGCACGGACTCGTACTGGCAGCGCAGCAGGTGCCGCAGGACCCTGATCGCCTCCGCGATCTGGCTGGGCTCCTGCACCTGGTCGTTGTAGCTGATCGTGTGCAGGGGCTCGAAGTGGTAGAACGTGCCTGGGTACTGGTTGAGCAGATCGCCGAAGAAGGTGGTGCCGCCCCGGAAGTACGTCACGATGAGCACCTGACAAGACGAGACAAAATACGGCATTAGGGGACTACTAACCCAAGATGCAATTATAAATGATGTTATATTTTAATAAAAATAATAATAAAATTGATATGCATGTAGATAAATATAAATAAACTTAATTGTAGTGACTAAGCTTAAAATGGAGTGCCCGACAACTTCAAAACAATCCAACAGAGATCAATAAGTTATATGAGGGACTGAGTGTGTAATTTCAAGAGAAAGCAAAGTTGGGAGATTGGAAGGTTTGGAACGCAGCTCTTCAAAAGAGCGCTTAGCGTTGGCCTTTACAGGAGTTCCAAATTATATCATTTGGAATTGCAGAAAATGGATACGCGTGTAAATAATATTTTAATCAGTCCCTTGTAATTCGTGAGAAAGCTTTGCAAAATTCCAGTAAACATTTCCTTAAAATCGTCTAAACTATTAGACGTTTCTGGAGAACTAAGAGTACAGAATGTTGTTAAATCTGGTGAAAGCACCTGCAGTGTGGAGTTCGACTGCTGCTGCTCTTCAGCGTCCTCCTGGTAGCTGTCGTTGGTGAGGGCGTTCTGCTCCCAGGTCCTGCTTCGGACGTTGGGAGGCCGCATGCCGAAGCGTTCGATGCGGAGCCTATCGCGCGCCATCTGAAGAGCGAACTCGGCGGGGTTCGGCCGGAAGTGCATGAAGTTGAAGTGCTGGACGTCTTGTCGCAGCGGCGGAGCAGCCTGCGGCTCTATTTCGTTGGGCATGCTGTCCTCGGGCTGCTCCACGCTCTCGTTCCAACGAACGGATGGCGGAAGTGAAGGTAAAGATGGTCGAACGGAAGATGGGGGAGGCCGCCAGGAGGTCTCCTCCATCACCTTCAGCAGCGGCACCGTGACCCACGTGTCCAGGTAGTAGTAGGGGATGATGAGCAGCAGGGACACCACCAGCGCCAGGAAGAGCGCGGGGAAGTAGCGGATCCGCAGGAACATGGCGAGCGCTGGGGGGTCAGGGGCGTCCAGCCAGGGCGGGCCAAAGGCAGGTGACCGGCTCGGAGTATCATCTGCAACGAGAGAGTAGTGTCGTAATTGAAGGGTGCCAGACCATAAGGTTGTAAGTGATCACTTCCCTTCCCCTACCCCTCCGAAAAACATTCGTTTTTTCAGCTTAATATGTTATAAAAGCCGATCCAATTGGGACACCCCTGGGATCTGTGAAGTGAAAATTGCTTGTGTACTACAATGAAGTCAGGTGTACAGCGTTTGAACTTGCTGTTGTTTGCACGAAATGAAGTTAGTGCTAGCTAATTTTTCTGTGTAATTTCTTCTGCCTCTGAAAAATTTGTTTTTACTTGGCACTTGATACAGAGGTATGACTTTTTGACACCCTTCATTTGTCATAGGACAATGCAAACAAATGGGTGAAATCAGCCATTGTATCAACGTGCATTACGTGGTGCATTCTAGTGCTTACTACAGTCCTGTAGTTTCTCTTGCATATAAAATCCAAGATTCCCTGCACTATTTCCACGTCATGGCCTTTGAGATGTAAACAAAATTGCAACTGCTGTAGATGAGTAGTTGAAAGTGGTTTTATTTTAGCAATATTTGAGTAGTTGTCAACTATGTAAAAATGTCAGTATGTATATGTGCCACAGTGCTATATATGTGCAAATTCTCAGATACCTTTCAATGGTCATAACTATCCCGGATGTATGAAATCTGTATAATGGATCGTCCAAAATGGAATAAAAAATGTAAGTAAGATGAAACAGGTTTTGGATGCATCATTTAATGACGTCAGCTGATGTAGGCATTATCTTTGGCTAGTAAGGATAGAAGTCAGTAAATGTTTTCCCCGATGATTATCGTGTTACTGCGTCGGAAATAATTGGAAGAAATTAATTGGCAAATTCGAGTTGCTGGTTACCAGTTTCAAGCTGTGTAAATATATAATGTCATGATTTTCTCTCCAGAAAATTAATAAGTTGCGTGATTCGAAAATTACAACTTAAGACGGCGTGGCAAATTATGCTTCTCATTCAAGCCACACTTGTGGCTAGTTTGAAAAATTGGTTGCCCATTTCTGATATGGTAGATTGTGTATAATTTAATATTGCTGGTTCAATTTACTCCTGTATCACCAAAGGCCCAGTACCAGACGGCTGCTGGTATATGTGCAGCATCATTAGTATATTTCAACTCTTTCATGCATTCCACCCTTGATTTTAATGCAGAATAAGGAAATTGTGGGTCAATTCGTTTGGGTGTTTTTATACAAGCTATAAATAAATTGACAAGTACGAGTGCGTCTTCCGGCACACGATACGCTTTCAAGGATTTTTTTCAAAAATAATTGTTGGTTAACATACTTCATGGTCACTTCAATCACCTGCGAATTACATCATCCCAGCGGTTGTTCTGTAAAATACTAGAACTGACTGTTCCTTCCTGAACGATGTTGTTTATGGGCCAGTACCCACTGATATCGCAGTTCATCCATGTAAAATTAATCTATTATTAGTATTATTCGTCAACCAAACTGGCGTAACCCAAGTCAGCAATTTCCAAGCTGAGTGATTACACATGTTCGCAAGATAGGATTTTCGTTATTAGACTATTATTACACGTAAGCGGCTTCAAATGCTAATTTTGCCCCAATTCAGTCGTTACTTGTTTCACCTTTAGCCCAATTATTGACCGGTCTAAACGTGTTTTTCTGCCCCCATAAACCCTGAACCCACTCATCCTGTAAGAAACTACTTTCATTTGCATTTCACCTTCCATATTCCCTTCCTATTTTAGTAAAAAGCATTTCAGAAATTTCCCCCTTTTTATTTTCCACACGATCGCGTATTCATGTGTTGTTGTCCCAGACAATTGAATCTAATGCTTGAAGGTTGCTTTCTATGAGTTTTCTTTTCCCTCTTATAGATTACGCGGAAAACATATTGTTGCAAATATGAATATTTTCTCACTTGACATGAACTGCTTCCTACAGAATTTGTGCAATTTCTTTGGTGCAATTTGAACGTCATGACAAGTAAAGTTATCGTACAAAGTGAACTTTAGCAAATATAGGCTTATAGGTATTTTTTTCCTAATTTGGTCATTGGCTTATTTTCTATATGAATGTTGCACATGGAGAAGAAACCAGTCTTTCTTTAACAGTTGGTTATTGTAAGTTTTTCTATCAAATAAGAATGACTAATGTGCAACAGAAGATCACCTAAAGCATATTGATAATCTAGACCTAAATTACAGGCAACTTGGCTTGGCCTGTCTGGCCTGTATATTTTTTCATGGAAAAAATTGCAGAATCGAGCTGTGCGAATTTTTCGCATTAAATAGAGAAAGGGTGATAGATCGCTTTATGACCCAGAAAGATTAAAAAACTGACTAAAGAAGATGTCTGTTTTTTATGATGCACAAATTTGGGTCAAGAGAATTACGCGTGAGGGATGGATCTTTAAGAGAGAATGGCGATTTAAGAAAAAATAACAAAACCCAGAAAAGCCTCGCTTGCTTGTTATGGAAATGATTAATTCCTGGTGATAGCTTACCCATGACGACACAGGTTACTGATGATTTTGAGGCAGGTGTTTGCCTTGAGAATTTATTAATTGCTTATTTCCCCATCGACTATATTTTATGCACAGGTTGCAGGATTTTCCAGGCATTGCAATAAAATGCGTTTATTAAGGTGATCGGGTATTTAATACATAAACGTTAAATTGAAACTACGTGGGTGTTAATGCGTACAGGTGGCTATTTGTAAGAATGTCAGGTAATACACGAAGGCGTTGAAAAAGCTCCAAATAAGTAAAATAAGTAAACACGCTACATTTCTTCTTTTTATTGCTGATGTTCTTATTCACAGAAAGATAGTAAAAATTTCAGGTGTGTTTATAAATTATTCCTTGAGGTTACAAGCATCATTAGTTAAATAATTTTTTTGTTCAGTTTTTGTTGACAATGTTAACGTCACCTTTTCAATAGTAGAAATATTCCAAAACTGAAAGTCAGTTAAAGACGAAATTGCTCCAGGACTAGTTTTTGACAACACCAGGATGCAAAACGTTTCCTCGGCAATGACAGAACAAACTGATTGTTTTCTTAATCTTTCATCCATATCCAATGATTTTACCTTGACTCACAAGCATGAAATTGGTTGCCAACGTTTGAAATTAACGATTGATTTTTTTGGGAAAACATGAAATTGAAAACAACAACTGGCTGAGAAAAAAAAATTCGTGTTGTTTGGTACTAATTTCATATTTTGAACACCTGACTAAGAAAAATATTCTTTTTGTTGGTTTGGGGGGAAGGGGGAACTGTTATGCTCCCCCTCTTGGAGCGCGCCTGGTCCAGGCATTGAATGCTATTTACTTAATGGAAAGTTTGGTTTAAGCGCGCAAATCAGATGTAAAGATTAGTTAAGAAACCTGGATAATTTTTCAAATAAATCAAGTTAATAAACTAATTGCAACCACTTGTAAACTAGTCACCATGAGATTATTTCTTAACTTTCTGCGTTTTAAAGCAATGATTCTGTTCGTGTGGTAATTGTTACGCACTAGATTGCGTAGGTAAATTTTGCAATTAGAAAACACTGCAACAATTGTATTAACGTCATTAATAATTGGCCATCAAGGAATGTTAAAACCTGCCCAAATTAGATGAGATATAATACATACTTGTCTGATATCGATCTCAAACGTTGTTTGTTTTGGGGCGGTCTTAACCCCACTTTCTCTTCCTGTGGTTGTGGCAAAATCATATAATGGCATGTACGTATATATGAGTGCATGTTCACGTTGAGAGATCGACCACATATTGTCACAGTTTCTAATCATTGTGCATTGTGTCTTAATGCATTAACGTAAAAGTGGGCTATCACAATGTGTATCAAGAGTGAAGTATCGATTATGGATAATTAAATGTTGAGTCCATTCACGAAATGAGTTTTCACAAATAGGACAGATTTCCATTCATGCAACATAAACAGCCCAAAAAAGACAGATTGTAACTGCCCTGAAATTTTCATTTTTTTGTTTGTTTTTTGTAAATCCTACTTTGGCATTTGGCAAATTAATTAACGCCTGTCCTTGAATACCTTATAATTCAGTACATGTACATAAACAACGCACGCAGACGGTTTTTTTTGGTCCCATCGTAACGCTATAATACCTTTGAGTTCTCTTTATTTTTTTCCCAATTTAATAATGATTATCATCGCCTCGCGAAACACATTGCCGCAGTTTTATCTCTTAACTCCTGAAAGGATTTTAAGCCAAACATGATCAGCAAACTTATTTCCTGAAGCTAGCAACAGATTTCCAACGAGGTTCTCGGTACGCCCCCTCAAAACTTCAGCAGTGGCCGATTTCAAAGCACTAAAATACCAGAAGCTGTAAAATTGTTTACGTTTTGTAACGATATTAACCTGCTTTTGAATGTTTGGTTCCCTGTCCTCATATGGCACACATTCCCGGCTCGCTTCTGCTTCGTAGTGCAAATGAAACAGAACTTACCTAGTTACGCTTCTGCTTGCTTTACCACTTTAGACACTTTCAAGATGGTCGGTTGGTGGCTCCGATGCGTCGAAATTCCATGGCGTAAAACGTTTGGCCGAGGCACAGCCGCTGGTGCCGGTCATAAAGGAAGGGGGAGGACCACGGTGCTGCGAGCCTGCGCTCCGATGGACCAAAATGAGCGAAATGGGAGGCCCAGGCGCTGAGAGTTGGCCTTACGTACCATTCCTTCTTACCTGCCTACCTGGTCGCTTTTTTGTGGCCCACAAATGCACTCACGTGACCCTTCTCTTGGGAAACCTGTTTCT
>JAQIXS010006503.1:0-10608 GCA_034700785.1 Rossiulus vilnensis | reverse complement strand
GTAATTATGACCTATTTGGCATTATTTGCTATAATTAGACAAAATTAGCGTCATGTACACCGTAAAAATGACCAAAACTAATGTATGGAATTAAAATTTAAATTTATGGTAAAAAAATACATGATTAATCTATTATTTCCGATTAATACTAATCGATTAGTTACTGACAATCGCCCATCCCTAGTTTCATCTGGGAGGTCATCTATTAATGACGTCACGCAAGTCCAAGTTTTCCCGTATTTTACGTAAAATAGTCATTTCTATAATTTGTGATATGTGATTGTGATAATGTGGCTGGGGTAATTGGGTGACGTATCTACTTTATATTTAAGTCTTCGTCAGGAATTGCTGTGAATAGTTAATATAGGCGGTTTTTTTGGAATTCATACATAAATTTACATATGCACGTGTACATTTTGGTACCTTAGAATAAGATACACGGCGATTTTTTTGAGGAAGAAATTCGATTTTCCATTGTCCAATGTTCAAAGCTTACCATAACATTTAGTTACTTCGTCTCATTTCTGGGGTGATCCAGTAATGGACGCAGTTTTACCCTTTTTTTAAAAAAATGCAAGTGAATTTTAAATTTTCAGCTTGCATTCATCATTATCCTTCTCAGAATGTCCGTTCTTTTCCTAAAACTCGTTTTGACCACCGTTCTGCAAAAACATTCCCAGACGAGTTTCACGTTTTTGATTTCTTCACACTCGTGATGCACCAGCCCGGTTATCTGAGGGGTTAGTCACTCACCCGACTCCTTATGATTTACTCGAATTTTTATGCTAATCGTAACATCGTGTGCTTCAACTCACTTTTTTTGCATAAAGATTCACACGAATGCTCCCACAATTATCTGAGACCGTTCAGAGCCCTCTTGTGTGCATTATCTGGTCACAGATCTGCTCCGGTTTATGCCGAAAGGTCAACTGACCTGACCTTTGCCGAGGTGACCACCCATAAGCTGCAATTTCCGAGTTTCTTGCTTTCATTTGAATCCTTTCTGATGACCACAAAAATGCGGGAGCGCATAAGTGCCTCGCATCGTAAAATTTGGACTAAATAAAAGTTGTGATTTTTGTTGTAAACTGTACCAATTTTTCGTTATTACAATGTTTTTAATGTCTGCAAATGTCTTTGGAAAAGTTAATTGAAATGCCTTATTGATGATCATCTACTGTAGTTTTTCTAAAATACATGACCTAAATACCCTGCTTTATTTATATTCATTACTAAAGTTTTGAATGAATGCTCACTTAAATCGGTAGTATCTGAAATCAATTCACTTGGGCTGGTATTTTCTCAATAACTTTCATCATTGTTGTTTTCATTAATATAATTGTTTAAAAAATCATGGTTCTATTCTTGAATGGGATTTTTGAAAAAGAATATTTTATCAGTAAAAGTTTGGGATCAATGTTTAAGTTCATACTTTTTGGCATATTCCTGATTTTTGTTTAGTAGTTATTGTCCAAAAATGAAGCGCATGTCCAGTGTTTTTAAAGCGTTCGTTTTAGGTTTTGGGTTCTATACTTTAAGAAATGAAACAAGAGACAGGACTGAGTTTCTGCAAATATTGAAGTTCAGTAACCTTTTTTAAACTGTTGCACACCGTTGCATGAAATGTGTAGATAATGTAATGTTTCTCTTTGCTGTTATTTTTATGATAAAAGCATTTTGAATGGACGATAAAATGTGATTGTAATTTTTAAACTGGGGCATTTTTGCGAAAACGTAAGTCGTGTTGAAGAACAATAGCGATTCACGCCCATTTTTCCAAATTTATATACTTAGAATAAAAAAATGTTTGATATATTTCGTGAATCGTCCATATGCTCTTCTAGATTTAATCTTAGAACTATTTAATTATTCGCAATAATATCCATTCTGATATGAAACCTAGTTATTTGCTCTCTCCTTTATCAAAAGAAGGATTCTCAATTCTTGAAAACATTCGTGAATCTGCATCAGATGAACGAAATAATAAGGATGACAGTAGCAATGGGGAAATCGTGTTTTCCAAATGAAATGTGAGTGGCAGCAATAAGTAAAAGTGATGAGAGGATATTGAATCGAATACTGCAATAACTGCAATCAATGGTCTTGCATACCCAATAAACAATTCAGGATGGCAACTGCTACTTAGTTTCTTCAATGCGTATTTGCAGTGATTAGCATTTGACATATGCCATTTCTACTGGATTGAGTTCAGTGATCGCAGATGCAGGAAATCTCGTTTTTAATTCTTGGCTGGAAATTCAAACACGATTTTTGAAGAAAAAAAATAGGTTGCCATCGAGACAACGATTGCTGGCCTGCCATCTGTCTGGAATGTGCCGGAATTTCGGTTTCGTTAGCGGCACGTATATCATGATTTCGATGATTTATCGAACGCGTGTTCTTAATGGTTACCCACGAGATTACTAACTGCAAGTGGTCTTCCTAATTGTGGGTAGGGGCGCTTAACTTATCAAGTTGGTTGTCTGTACTTCAGCGTTTCTGTTAACAACGGTGAAACCTCCAGCAATGCAGTTGCCTACCATGCAAAAAAAATTACGTTTTTATTTCAAACACTAATTATAATTGCTAAGTTTATGTACCTCAGTGTAGAATTGGTCATCCGATTGTGAATTGCTGTACTATTCTGTTAGATTCATGTGTTAAATGGCGAGCACACGTAAGGACCTAGGTTATTTTTTATAATTGAAAAATAACCCAGACCCTAGTGGACGACCAGTTCCACACGGGAAAAAATAAATTTAGCAGTTATAATAAGTATTTGAAACACAAATGTCATTTTTGTTGCATGCTGGACATTCGTTTTGATAAGTGATAGAAAAGTGTGTATGTAAATCGACATGCAACTATTGAGGCCACATGTCTGCTAACTTGCACGTGTGGTGAAAAGACAATGTCAACAAGCATGTCACAAGAACGTATACCAGAAGACATGCATGTTTGACATAAGACAACGCAGTGCACTCGACAGTGACAGTGTCAACAAGCATGCATGCAGGTTCTCAGCAAATATGCGTATTAAAGTGTTAGCAAATTGCAAATGTTAAAATAGCAGTCATGTCTGCAGAATGCAAATATTTGGGCAACGTATCCCCAACAGGCATATTTTGACGTAATATATTATGTGAAGAAGCATTAAAAAGTTGACATCGGTGATCGGATAATGTCATAAAGACATTATGCACATATTATGACAGCGAGTAATATACGTTAAATGAAGTATTGCCTTGGAACTTGTTTTAAAAATTCAATACTTTTAAGGATTAAAAAAAGTATTTCATTTAAAAAATGTATTGTGAAATTGTTTAATGTACTTAGTTTTTACAATGCAAGTTGACATGTGTATAATTTCCTAAAATAAAAAAGGATTGTAACAAAAGCATTTCAGGTGTTATGCCAATTCTAATGCATCTTTTAAAATCTATTAGATTCGGAATTCTTGAAATCGTATCCATTTTTCTAAAGTGTAGTGACGTGGGAAATACTTCTTGGAATTATCTATGAATGACAAGGCATTTATATTGTTTGTTAACTCAGTGGCAAACACAAATCGAACAACTGCTCTTGAGCGATGTTCTTGTTAAACCAGCTACAAGTTCACGTTCTTGAAATTATCTTCCGGTAATTTTCTAAGGCTGATATTGTCTTTTTTAAGAGCCATCGTGTTAATGCAGTTCCGGCTTGTCCCGTGGTATACTTGTATTACGTTGTGGCCTGTTTTAATTGTCAAACAGGTATTTTCAGTTCAGGTGCATTTTAGTTATTAAAACGACAGTTTTGCAGTTGTTTCTACCCAAGGATGATGTATCCAATTTCAGACAAACAACGCTGAAAATGCAAACGCTTCAAGATATGGTATCCAGAGAAATTGATTTTATAATAAATTTGCTATGTTAGTGGTATTAAATACATGTTTTGTATTTACATTCATAATTAAAAATGATGAGATTCATTTTACAATTTTTTTTTAAAAATTATGTATCCCACTTTAAAATATCAATGAAGGAATAATGGTGTGACTTATGAGTCTGCTTAGTTAGGTTTGCCATTTTGGTTTCACATAAAAACCACATTGCAGAACGTATTTTTCATCATTTATGCCTATTACCTTATTGCATGCTTTCCATAGGCATGCTGATTCAATTGCTTGAATGTTTCTATCTTATCTATTACTAAGATATCATTCCTTAAATGGCTTTAATTACTTTGATTTAAATTGCCATGATATTGCAATCAGCCTGAAAACAATTGAATACCTCTCTAAATAACGCTAATGTTACTCGTTTGACACTTGACCAACCTAAGGAAGTAGATCTCCATTGTGAAATTGATAACCGAATTGAAAATTCCACTCACCTCTACATTATACAATGCTTAACTTTTCCTCTTTCTGCTCCAAACAACCTTTCTAGAAATACATGTACATGTATACTATTCATTTTAAAACGATTTATTTATCAGATAAGGATGAGCCCTCGCTACATTCGTTTGAAAACATCTCGTTTTGTCACTGACATAACCAACCCCTGCCCCATATGCAATGCTGGACACGTCTGTGTTAATTACAGAAATGTACATTGGTGCAAGAGGAAAACTCTGAATACCTTTTTTGGCCACTTAAGGAAACAACTGTTACAAGGCTAGGCAAACCCATGAAGGCAGCGTCTTTATTAATTAGAAGAATCTTTTACATCAACTAAATAAAAGCTGCCTTGGGGGAGCTTACTGAAATGTTACTCATTTGCTGTTTAACACTAAAAGCCTTACAAGATCAATGCTAATGTCATTATCTTATGCGAATGACTTTACTAATGATCGTGTAAAGTAAACCTAAACCGGGTTCCCACTGACCTGGAATTGCCAGGGAAGTAGGAACAACCTGGACAAGTCAGGGAAATGTTTATCAGATGAAATGCCAGTGTTAAATTGTCAAAATCTCAATTGATTGCTTATGAAAGTGTCCAAATGGGGGCATATCTGCGCAATGATAGGGAATTGCTTCATTTCCCATAACACACTTTCAACTTTCGCAGCGAAAGGCCTAAATGAAAACATTTGTTTAAATTTGTTTTCTGTAAACGTTTAATCTCGGTGGGGACCCCGTGAAATGGAATTGTTTGCCAGTAATGATGTGCATTTGACATGATCGTGTATTCGGCTGAAAAGTGATGACGGAGTAATGATTGGTGGTAAGCTCATTAAGTAATGTTGTATAATTTTTTTTATTTTAAATGAGGTTTGGCAATCAGCTCAATTAAGAGCTTCTCACTGCCATTACACAATATAATGTCCATTCAATAATAAAAATTCGTCAACAATACAATTTAAAATACATTTAATATAATACAATTTAAAATACATTTAATATAATACAATTTAAAATACATTTAATATAATACCTGTTAATCAGCTATATAGTTCCATTCAATAATCAAAAATTCGTCATCAATAGCACAGTAAAAGTAACCTAAAACATCTTTCGACCGCATAAAGTTATTCATAAAAAATAACAGCATGAAATCCTGCTGTAATGATCGTGTAAGGTCCGCTAAACACCTTTGCAGGGTGACATCTTACCCAGAGTACAGTGTATGCCTGTCTCTTCATTACATCTTCTACTAACTCCGTCCGAGCCCCAAAATTTCAGTAGGGGTGTGGAACTGGGGTCGGGTTCCACCTAATAACTTTATAAAATCCACAACCACTGCCATACTTCATTCTTCGTTTGTTTTTTTCTGATTTGATGGAACATAACGTTTCACTACAACGATAATTTTCTCATAAATGAGCAATCTTCAGACGTGGATTAATGCCCCCATTTTGAGGTGAATGCTAGGCTTGAAAAACACTTTTCATAGCACATTGTTCGGAAGCACAGAAGAAGGCAGCCAATTAGCCGCGCAGGGGCTTAATTAAACAGAGAAACAGCTATAGTCGGTGTGAAGACGTTCGAGCCCAGAGCGTGGCCTGATTATTTTAATTGTTCGCAATATCGGCCGAGTGTTAAGGTTAGGAAGACTCAATTGTTTGCCTTCGTTTTTTCTGATTCGCGAGCGGTAATTAAGAAGGCCTTGTGCGAAAAATTAAAATTGTTCTTCATATTCTTTAATAAATTGAATGCATGATTTCGGTATTTCGTCTGATCGTACTAAGCAGTCCATGGTACGAACTCGGGTCTGCCAACAACGACTGTCACTCACTTGTCAGTGTCATGTGTTATTTTGGTAAGAGGTAGTTACCCACTTGCGAGCGAAGAACCTGGCTCATCTAAAGGTACTAAAAATGTATTTTGTTCAGCAGGTAATTTCCAATCTAAAATCGGAATGTGAACAATTTATATAGCTCTTTCAATGCACTTAATTTGACTAGAATTCCTCATCAACTTCTTGATCAACTTCTCATCAAGTTCTTGAAAGAATAGTAAACTATTCGGATTTTTTGAGATATCTGCATGCCTTTACCCTTTTTTATGAAAGCATTTCTGCAGGAAATATGATGTTCTGAGATGTTACAATGCATTTTCAGGCTATTGTGCTAAGAAATTCAAGAATATTTTTTGTTAGCTTAGGTGACTTGAAAGTGATTTAAATTGTTCATAAACCATATTTTTCCGATTTTCAATTGGATATTCACTTGCTGAACACAATGCAGTTATTCAAGGGTCTATGAACTAGGGAAAATGTCTTTCTTTTCCCTAACCTTCTGTAAGAAAGGTTCATTGTCCTATTATTTAATGCGTCAATAAAATGAAAGATGTATTATTTCACAGGCTTATTTTGTTTGTTTGCTAATTGTGTTTCGTTACAATTGCTTTCCTGTGTAATCCTTTGAATTTTGTTAGAATGTAAATAAAAATATTAGTCTGACAAGGGGTTCACCGCACAGAAAGGTTATATAGGATCTGCTTGGCTGAGCAAAAAGTACACAACATGTAAAAATGTTTATTCTCCCATTTTTGCGTAAAGTTACTTATTGAGAATGCTAAACTTATTGTTTATTATGACAGTTTTTGCTTCAGTTACGAATTGGGAATCACTGCTAAATTTCTCCTCATTGTAGAAATTTTGGTCTTCAACTACGGTCTGACATTTTGATTAGTTTAAAAATGCCTTGTTAATTTTGAATAAATTGAAATGATTAAATTGAAAATTATTATGAGAAAAAATCCAGCATGTGACTTCCAGAAACAGGTTTTTCCCCGAAGATGATTAAGAAAATATACAAGTGATATCCTAAGTGAAGAACAATATATATAGTCACTAGAAAGATTGAGTGATAGTTTTATTAGCAAATATGAAATAACAAAGTACTAATGCTGCTCACGAAAGGGATTCTCTATTCATTGTCTCTTTTATTGCACAGTTAATTAACGTAAACAATAGTAAAATAGATATTTTCTTCATGAAGACAAGGATAGGATTTGAAGTTTAAGATAAGCGAAACATTTTTAAGCAATGTTCTCAGTTATCTCAAATTTTATGTAAATATTTTACGCTGTTTAATCTTTGACTAAATAATTAGCAGACCAATAACTCGGGATAATTTAGGGTAGCTGCTGTTAGCTGATTCATTATTCATGCATTGAATGTCACAAGTTGTATGGCATTCCTTGGTGACGTTTTGAAAATAGGACATCACCAAATGAAAAGGGAGAACGTCCATTAAAAAAATATCTTCCACAAGAAAATAAATTGGACTTTCAATTTACTGATACCTACCCCCACCTCAACTTATTTCTAGCTCGGATGTTATTTATTTACGCCACAAAAGTGTTATTTTTGGTAAATTGATAAATAATTAGCATTTGTAAGTTTTCTTTCCCTACTTGATGCAAATCGAATATTGCAAAATGATTACAATTCAGTCGTTGTGGACCAGATCGTTATTTTATTTCGTCCAAATGCAAATTCTGCAAATTAGGAATTCAGTTTTTATTTCCAATTCGTGCTGTTTTACTTTCGGCGTAGACCATTTTTCCCGATTGTTTTAAAGATTGGGATAATTGAATTTAACGCAATCTATACTTCACGCGCGCTCGTTTGTATTTTTACATTTTAATAACGCTCGTAAAAAATTGAAAAATAAAAAAATCTGAAACTGCCATGAAATCCGGAAATGTATTGTTTATGCCACGAGCGATTTCCAAGGGGTTGGCATCAACGAGCGCAAGAAAATATTTCCGATAAAAATTACTAAAAACAATAAAAATGTTTGTTTGTTTCTTGACCGAACGATAAACGTTGTTTTTTTGTTGTGGCTTCTTATTGTTCAGGAAATAAATGGTGGTTCCTAGCTTTAATGTTTCAACTCTGAAAAGACCGATCTGGTGATTTGACTGTAAACTGCATTTCCTAGGCTTTTTATAGGCTTCTCACTAATTGCAGTTTTAATTGCTGATTGCGTTAATTATCATTAAAAACTCTAAATAGAGCGGCGCTGTGTGTATATAATTACTGGCCACAGTGGCGAAAGTTAATTTTCCTGGGAATTTCATTGTTTGGTTTTTAAAAATATTTGGTATTCAATGTCCGTGGATGTTTTCTACAGTGTATCCGACATATCTTTGCACGTAGAGCGGAAATGGGGGAAAAATTCCGTTCAACGCTTTAAATTCCAACGGAGCAAATGCTTTTGTAAAATAAATTTTGTAGTATTTAAATTTTTGTTCAGTAAGTTGTTTTAGTAATTTCAACTTTATGGTTGCGTAATTGACGGTAATACACGCACATTATCATTCGTTTATTTGGTTGCTATTAATAGAGAAAATGCTAAAGAATTCGGCAGTTTCTCCTATTTTTTTTTGAATAAATGAAATTTGAAAAATTGGGAAGAATTGTCAGGATATAGAGCGTGTCAAGATAACTTATACAGGAAATGCTTTCACCTCATGCAGAATATTATTAAGTAATTTGATAATTATTCTGCCACCGTGCAGCATTCTAAAAGCCCTTCTTTTGCTTGAAAAATGCCCCATTCTTACTTTTCCACTTTGTACCACACGTAGACTCAAAATAGAACAAACATATGCTAAATTCCAAATCTATGTAATGATGCAGAATTTCACTTAAAAATTGCTAAGCTGCATTGCAATTCAGGAGACACTGACTAAATCGTGATCATAGATGGCAGCATCAAATGCATCACATTAAGGGGAAACTAACTATTGATGCTGTTTGCTAAGTTCCACCATTAGCGAGAGATTGCGGTCAATTCCGCTATGAAAAACTGGTTTTCAGGATGCCATCACTTTTAATTCTTAGTTCCGATTTGCATTTGGTTTTTGCACGCGTTTTGCTCTTCAGAGAAATGTTTGAGAACGATCGTTATTTAAATACTGATCTTGAGGTCATTATCTAATTGGCTATATAGAGAAGGCGAGCGATGGCACGCATTTTAAGTACATTATCATTACTCTCTCTAACGTGCCTACCTGAAAGGGTCATTCAGAAAGAACGTCCCTAGACGAACGCATGAGACATCTACTCCAATAAAATGGCGGCTATTTCAGGAAAATTCAGTAGTTGACCCGACCAAGTACAATTGATAGTTATTTTTGAAAATCATGCTACAGCGTTTCTTCCACTTTAAACTAATTTAGCACAAATATTCTCTGAAGGAAAATGCACTGAAATAAGTTCTTTTGCTATAATTTTTGTATAATAATGATATTATAAGAAAACCTATCTATGAACATATGGCCCTGATTAGATGATGAAAATAAGGGAAAACAAATGTACAAGATAAATCAATAATGTAAGACAAAATAAATTTGTTTCACAAACAAGCATGTGCTCCAAAGAAACTATATTTAAGCAATTTTAACACTAAAATCTTTAATTCGACGTCTAAGCTACTCGTTTATATTCGCTTGATTATTATAATTTCATAGAATGCATTTTTTATTTTTTGATTGGACATTACGCTCCCTTTGATATTAATATTTTTGAAATGCGTAAATAAAATTAGCTTGTCAGCAAGCATGTTAGCAAAATGGATTAATTATATGGGTTTTATTTTAATGGCTTCTTAAAAACTTTCACCAAAGTGCATTTCTTACCTGGAAATTCTTAGTTAACAATTCATTATTATTTAAGACAAATACAACGATATGTTGTCAATAATGTTTGCATTTTAAAATGCACAAATGTGATCTATGTTTTCAAAATTCTTCGCCTAGGACGCTCCCTTAATTACTATTTCTCAGCGGTTGTATTTTTTGAGAAATGTGGGCTAAAATCCATAACTTGTGAAAAGCCCATGGCATTCATTTAATTAGTAATATTTCTAAACATATTTTGCTCGAAAACATTGCCAGAAATTCATCGTTTAGCCTGTTTTGTTTTAAAATGTTAACATACAGAATTCTATCAATGTCCGCCAGCAAATATTGTGTAAGAAAATAATGGCTAAAATCAACAATTTTTGATATTTTTTTTTAATATAAAATTTTCACCTGCAACGTTTCCATTAGCAATATATAAAAACATGTCCTAAAAATGCTCAGGTGGCCGAAAACGGTGTTAATTTATTGAGCACTATTTTTAATGGAATGGGCACTATCCTAAAAATTCCATTAGCACTAACTTTGAG
>JAQIXS010006502.1:0-10608 GCA_034700785.1 Rossiulus vilnensis | reverse complement strand
TTGTTTTACTTCTACTACAGAGAAGATGCCAATTGGGGCTGCCATCTGGAATGCATCTCACGACCATTTTAAAAACAAAAAGACTCCGAATATACTGCTTTCTTATATATATATAAGATATGTACGTGTAAATAACGATGAAAGGTCGTTTCGCAATTTAGTTGTTTTGAATGTTACGCCTTTCGTAAAGAGATGATGGCATCTGATATTATTTTATTCTCTTCAAAATGAGGACGCGACTGAAATGTGTATTTATTTCACTCGACTCGTTTCTTTTTCCCATTCGCAAACTGTGTATACGAGAAATGGCGTGCCATTATATACATGTATATATAAAAGGTCGCGACTGGGATTGCGTTTCATCTGCGGGGGGAAAAGTGTTTCCAGGTGGCGCGGCGGCCCTGGTGTTTTTCCAGCTTTTTATTTATAAAAATTCCAACTGGAAAATATCACTAGCCCCTTACCCCTATTAGACGTGGCTATAACGTGCATTTCGGTTTGTTCGTGTATGCTGCACCAGTGTTTCCCACTGACCTGGAAATCCTGGAATTGTCAGTGACATTTCCAACTGATAAAGACAATCCATTCGCCTGCTTTCGTACTTTATGCTAAGACTAATTTCCTTCAGGAAGGACATAAGACGTACACTAGGAAGGCACGCAACTTTTGTAAAATCCCATAAGAAATCTGACACTGTAACGGCCGATATCTGGATTTAATCGACATCTCACGTTTCAGCTTTTGTAATAACAATGAGGTTTCCAAAGCTGAGCTAGGCCTACTTTTGATTTTGAAAATAATGAACAGCCATTACTCTCGCAATTTGTGAGTTGATCTCGCGAAGCAATGTTTCAGCTAATGCGCGTTTTCAATCTGCATATGTCGCGATACATTTACAGTACATGTACACGTGTGTGTATGTGACTCGGTGATATAACGTGACATTCGAAGCAAAAAACGAGATTTTTTATTTGAAAAATATCGTTCAACGTTTTTAACTATTGAAGTATTACGTTAAACGATATTTTGACAAAAAACACCATCGAGAAAATTTATCCGAAAACCTGGATAAGTCAAAGAAGTTTAAGAATGTAATTTCAGTGTGAACCGTGTGTATACAAGTGCTTGGTACTTTTTTTTTTCGTTTTTTTTTTATCCTCGGGGTTCGTTACCTGTGCCTCGCTTCTGTTTTGGCATCGTTAAAAAATAACGTTATTGTTGAAAAGGCGATTATTAAAATTCGTAAGCCTGGGTTTCACCGTCTTTATTTGCCGAAACGCCTAATTGGCGGCGCTGCTGCTGCTGCTGCTGCGCGATTTTATTTTAATATTTGTATTATATTTGAAAAGGCGTGTACGTGTGCATTAGGTGTTGGCGTGGAAATTTCCAATATAAGCCCAGGCTCGTTTGAGCGCGAAATGCGCAAATCGTTTGTTTGCTCGTAGATTTTGCGAGGCGAACCATTTTCACAATTTGGCGAAAATAATTCGCGCAACGGAAGTCGTCACTTCGTCACTCGAAGCGCACTTTTGGCTTAGGCTTAATGAGGACGTTCGCTAGGAGGCGCCCCTCACTTAAATACGCGTGTGTGTGTGTGTGTGGATTTGTGTAGAAAAAGCAGATACAAGAAGCCTTTGGTGTTTTTTTTTTCTTCATCATCATCATGATTTTCTCTCTCTCTTCTCTATTTCCAATTCGAGTGGAAAGTGATTTTCGCAGGGCTTTTCAACGCTATCTGCTCGTTATAATTAATGCCTAAGCCGTGATACGCGTACTGGTGCATTATGGGAAATGACGCGTGTAATTGGGAGGAATACGCGCACGAACACGCCTTATTGCTCACGTTCAAAAAATAAAAAAGGGCCCTTTGATCGTAGCGCCCGTTTTGACCCGAGGCCAGGACGGAACGTGCTAATTACGCCCGTTTTCAGCGGCACTTCGGACGTTTTGTCACTCGAACGTGGACCCACGTGTGCATCGTAGCCTACGCGAAAATCAAATTGCATATCTTTTCGGAAATGTTTTGTCTCGCGCGATTGCATTATGCAGACATTTGTTCAGGCAAGTGTGTCGAGCGTATCATTCGTTTGTACGTGAACTCGCGCTCTCGAAGTAGTTCATATATTTTGGAAGAGATTTAAAATTAAAAGTGATTTCCGAACGAACCCTTGATTTTTCGTAAATAGGCAACCTGTGCGAACATTCAAGTGCGTACGGAAAACCAACTTCAAGGGGGAAGTAGCGCGTCCATTTCTCTTCCACCATCAGTGCACTCCTCCTCCTCCTCCTCTTCCTTTTCCTCTCTCTCTCTCATTTGACGCGTCGATTTATGTTGCCACCAGGTGCAGTGATTTTGAAAATGTGACGTCGCGGGCGTAATATGCTTCATCGAGGAATTTTTTTTTTTCTCTTTCGTTTCAATTAATTAAACGACTCGGATTATTACTAAGAAAAATGCACGTGTTGACCACACTGTGCGTTGATCGCGAGGGTCCACGTGGATCAACTCGTGGATAATGCCTATTAACGCGTTGGAAACGCTTTCATTCCATCGTCATTCCGCAATTGTTCCATTCTATTATCTCATGGAACGGTCTGCCTGTAAAGTACGTCGTGCTAAATACCAAACGCATGCTCGACCGCGTATTCGCTATCAACATTTTTTGTTTCGTTTCGTTTTACAAGCAAAATCTTGATGAAGAAGAGGAGGAGGAGGAGGAGGGTGGAGGGGGGAGTGTTTAGCTGTCGACTGGCGTTGTTATTGTACAATGGCGTGGACATGGGAGCATTTGTACAAATATCATCACGAAGTAGTACGAGGTTTAACTGAGTTTGCTGTCATTTGAGAGTGGAAGTAGAATCAATCAACTGCAAATCCAATTTATTACAACATCCCTCGCTAACTGCGAGGGATGTTCCGTTCCTCCTCCTCATCCTCCATTTACGCGAGCGTGCATTTTGGTAAAATGTTCGTTTTGCCATGGAATCAGATTGGGAAATCCATCAATCCGGGGTGCCCTGCAATCGAGGGAAGGGAAGGAAAGGAAAGGGTAGGATAGGATAGGATGAGGCCACCGATGACGTCACTCCGACTGAATTGGGGACAACGTTCGAGGCGCCCTCCTCTCTTCGTCTCTTTACGCCCGTTGGGTCCAACGTGACCCGCGATGAAACCCCTTCTCTTCCACAAAATGTTCAAAAAATAATCTCGTAATATTTATGCCTCCATTCGCCTCTAACCTCGTTTGAACTTATGCACATTTAAGCACACGGTTCGCAGTCAATTTAAGGTCTTGCTCACTGCGGCTGCTTTTTTTTATGTACATCGTACATACATACATCGTACGTATGAGTTCATCGCTCGAGTCTTGAATTTTCACTCTTGAGCACCGATGTTTCGCGTATTTCAAAATGCACGTCAGTGGAGTGTCTTTTAATTTCGATAATAACTCATAGAAATCAATAAGACGATTGAATAGGCGGTGTCAATCGCGTCTTATACTCGAGTTCAACTCGCTGTACTTTGCCCACCGATGGAGAATAACTCGATTTTGCAGGGTTTTAGCGAGAGGGGAAAGTTAATCTTTTAGAATATGACGTGTCTTTTAAGATGGGGGTGGAACAAGAGTTTGACCAGCTACGTTGAACTATTTAAAAATACATATACATTATATACAGTGTGTGTGTATCTTAAGCGGCTTTTAACAGGCTGTGTGTAAAGTGTAATTTTAAAGCTTCAGTCGTTTTTTTTTTGTAATTAAATGTATTATTATTATTGTTGTTATTATTATGAAATAGAATACAGCGTCCACCGATTGTGCTCTTTAAAATTTCAGAAACGCCGCTCGTTACGTATAATTTTTTTAAATTGAATTAAACCTAACTAGCGTTAGGTGGCTCTGGGGGTGTTTTAACACTCGAATCAAACGCTAATTACGTTTAATTCAATTACAACTTAACGAGCGGCGTTTCCGAAATTTTAAAGAGCGCAATCGTTGGCCGTTGGTTTCTGTCGAATGTTTGAGAGAAAAAAAATGAGGAAACTTTTATTTGTTTTAGTCGAGAATAGCCTTCAAAGAATGGCCTTTTTTTTAATCGGGTGTGAAACACTCTTAAATTTAAGCTCGATTAAGCCGAACGTTTATTCCGGGAGCTCTTAAAAAAAACAGTGGGCGCGTAATTATGCATAATTTATGAGGAGATGCCTCGCGCGTGGCCACTGACCCTTGACCGATCATTCCGGTCCATTCGTCGTGCTTGCGAGTGACTCCTAATTAAAAAGGTGAGACTTATTTTCGTTGAAATCTCCTTTTTAATTCGCTGGAGTCTTTAACGTTGAGAGAGGCGTGCAAATTTTCCTGAACTATTTTCGTCTGTTTCTCTCCATGCTAACTAACGGTTTAGTTATACGGTAGTACGTGTATGTATACACGTGTAGCTCTTTGTTATCTGCGTACGTGTAACGGTAGGCTACTTGACATCATCTTCTAGTAACTACGTACGGGTTCTTCCTGTTTCTGTTGCCCATGTTCGCCTCTCATCTCATTTCTTTTTTCTCAATATACACGTATACTACCGTACTTACCATTCGTGTTTCAACCCCTCCTAAATATCATCCGAAAACGGTAAGTACGTCGTGCTTGTCTTTTCATCTCGGGAAATATCGTAAAGATATTCGTATGGAAATTGGGAGCGAGCCAAAAAAAAAAAAAAGCTTTAAAATAATCGCTCTCGGTTATCCACGCGTTAATCATTCGCGTATAATATGCTAATCCATCCACGTACGCGTAACACGTGGTCACGTTCACTGTCAGCAACAGTTTATGCAAAACTCGCTTTGGTCCTCCGTTTATTTTTATGTTAATTTTTTTTTTGAATTTCGGACGATTGAAATGGACGCATTGCAACGTGTACACGGGGCGCTGGCACTTCGATACATTCGATACCGATGTAGAGAGAGGTTGTTGAAAGTGACGTAAAAGAGACGTTTTGCTTTCGTTATACGACCGAAATACACGTTCAGTTTATTAAAGTGCAATTTGAATGGAACAAAAATCGTGAACGTCATTTTGGGTGGGTTAATGTTTTTATAGTCGCAGCCGGCAAAGTTGGCAATCGCGTTCGTCTGCACTTCGGTTCGTGCATTCGAGTATAATTTTAACTCCCGACTTTTAAAATTAGGGAGAAAGTAGAAGAAGAAGAAGAGAAAAAAAAAGAGGCCAACCGGATGTTGTTGTTGCCAGGCGGATTCAGTATCAGCGAAGCGTCAAAACCACACTTTTATCCATATTTCAAAGAAAGAAACGATAAAAGAAAAAGAAATTTTTTTGACTTGAATGAAAGTGAGAAAAATTAATTTGATGCGATAAAGGGGAATTCATTCGTTAAACTTCCTCCTTCGGAATGCAAAAACTCATTTTCATCATAATATTTCATTACCTAAAATCGTCATTTTTCGCTAACTGCTTTGAAATGCATTTGAGACGCGTACGTGTAATGCGGGGTAAATATCACTGTAATGATCATGTTTTGACCAAATGTTCGCACTCACGGGATGAAGGATTTTGTAAAGAAGTTCTGGAAGTTCGCTATAATTCAGCAATTGTAGTTGGACGATGAGAACGAGAAGACGTTCAGACGTTTTCATCACATACACGTACATGGCTTTTTTTTAAATGTCGTTCATGCCAATCGTAGATGGATTGTGTATAGACGACGGTAATTTGTCGAAGACGTAATAGCATCACTGCGCATAGTATCACAACTATAATTTCTAGTATGCTTATATTTGATTAATGGCTTTATGAAGGAGTGATATTATCACTACAAATGTCGCCGGTCATTTGATTATTAGCCTAACTGCAATTAATGAAATCTAATCATATCGCAAAAATGCAAGGTTCTACGTTAGCAAACTTAGGATTTGTAAATGCAGACATTCTTTCACTCAATCTTGATGATTTTATTTCGGGAGCGTACGTGTACGTGTTTTGTTTGCACGTGTTTAAAGTGTTGGGTATACGTCGCTACACGCGTCGTTACATACGCACCGAGGCAATAATGCTCCTCCGACCATACATAAAATCATCCGATTCATCCTGTTTTCCGTATGGCAGTGTAACTGTATGTGTGACCCGGACCATTAAATCCATTAAGTCGGTTAATGAAATGCGAACAAATGTGCGATGTTCATAAATGTTATGTTCATTTTTCGGGAGGAATGTTAACAATTGCGATATCTCATGGATAGATAAATGGATGGATGGATGCTTTGTACGTCTTGCGCCCCTAACCATTTACCATGATGTAGGAGTCGAAAGAAGTCTTAGTCTGTCTGCTAAATATTTAATCGTTTCGTAAAGAACGAGCGAACAGCTGTTGCTGCGTGCCCTTTGACTTTTTGCAATTTCCTCGTTTCGATACGGAGATGATTTTAAATGTCAGGAGTTGTTGTTGCTCTGCCACCATTTTGAAGAGAGGAATTAAGGGGGGAGGAAGGAAGGGGGGGGGGGGTGAAAGTTAAGTGAAACAAACTCAAAACTAGTGTCCGTGCAATGGAGGCGTTCATTTGGCTTATTTCGTCCAAATTATTTTAAGCACGCTTTTTTTTTTTTTGGTTAGTCGTTGATGATGCGAAACATTTGTCTCCCCACTTGTAATACAAACACAATAGTTGACACTACATCGTCAGGGATTTAAAATCGACGCAATCGATATTACTTTCATAAATACTTTTAAGCGACTCTGCTCGTTTGTAGCACCGTGCGTGTATAATATACATACATACATGTATGCGTTAACAAAATTAGCCAATTTTCTTTTAGAAAAAGGATTATTAGTTAACATAATAAGTTAAGTTAGTTAACATCGCAATTTCTAATATTAACAAAGGCCACTTTTTAAAAAATGTCCTGTTTGCAGCGTAATTTTGTCACGATAAAGGGGAAACGAAACAAAAAATACAGAATTCGTCTTTAAGGCATTTCCCCGAAGAAATTTCAATAATCATTCTTTAATTTCAATTTTCTACAATAAATTTCTCTTTTTCTTTGTGAAGCGTGCATTTCTTTTGCTTTCTCTCTTATAAGCGTATTACAATTATAAATCAAACGTATAAAAGAAATCAATAGTATATTATAGATAGGTTGACCGATAGTGGAGTTGGATGTGGTGTGGAGTAAGTTGAAATTAAGAGCCGCTGTTTCCTCGTAAAAATCTTTTTTCCTTCTTCCTTGTTCAGTTCGCCCTGATGACCTACTATTATAATGCATGTACATGTACATGTATATTCGTTCCACTAGTTCTTTTAGCGTATTTTGAAAATGCCTGCCAAATCGCCGTGGAAAATTGTGCCAACTTTTCTCTCGATAAACAATTCAGACATAACCGAAAACCGATTCCGTTGATGGACGTTGCGCAGGGGGATCTCAATAGTTCTCGGAACTTTCAAGTATGATGTTATCTCGCAAAGAAGTGTCTCTCGCTCCTCCATTTCAAGTAAATGCGCTACGATTTCATAACTCGTACTAAGTTAGGATATTATTCAGTTCTTAACCAGGACTCATAATAGTAAGATTATGCAAATAAAACGCTTTATTTATGTAGTTTTGGATTGAGTTCAAACCCGCTATTCTAGGGTTTCCCTCTGTATTTTTTGAATAATTAGATGTGTAATTATAAAGAAATTTGAATGAAATTGTTTCGTAGCTTTTAAATGCGGATAAAATAATTTTAATTTGGTGTATTGAATTTTTTTTCTAACCATGATGTTTGATCTGATAGTGTTGAAATCCGCTATTGTAGGGTTTCATTCTTCTATTCCTTCTGTGTTTTTACATTCATGTATCGTTCAGAAATTATTTCCATGGACACGTGGAAATTTTATCTTAACATTTCGTTTCGTTTAAATGCGGATAAAATAATTGCAAAATGGTTAATTTAGTTGTTTCGATCGACTTGCATTGTTTTAACAACGTTGAATTCGTGTACAATTAGTTCAGAAATATTCGATCGAAGTCGAACGTTTTATGTGTTTGTGGGTTTTTTTAAGTAATCGAGAAAAAGTCGGAAAAAACGGAACTTGATAGACAAAAGTTCTCCGGTTTTATTATTGTTTAAAAATTTAAAAAAAAACAGTCCTAGATTAAAAACGTGCGCGATATTTGGGTATATGAAAGAAAGTTTGATGCTCGTCTTTGGACTTTTTCCACGTTATAAAGGTTGAAGGTTATTCGGTCGGAGGAGGAAAAAAAAAGGATGAGGATGAGGAGGGAGGAGAAGGAGGAGAAGGGTGCGGTGCAAGAGTGAGAGTGAGAGAGAGAGAGAGACAGAGAGGGTGCACGAGTGCCGAATTTTCATTTCATTCACTCTCCGCGAGTAAGTGGTGCAAGTCGCTTCTTCAAATTCATCGTCGCTCGCAAAATCATTTTTTTCATATTTCATTTCGTGAAAAGCCATTCATTCCTTTAGGACGTCGTGATGACCACCGGTGCTTCACCACTGTCCCCTGTCCGTCTCTTTCTACTTTAATCCTCCTCCAATTTCACCCATCCGTCTCGTTTTATTGCTAACGTTTATTTCCCCAAAAATAATCTTTCATTTCCATTGTTTCCATTGTGCCTTTTTTTAGTTTTTTTATTTTCCTCTCTCTCTCTCTCCGATGCCAACTCGTACGAAATTAGCTACTTCGAAATACTCATGAATGCAAAATAAATTGACCGATCGACTGAAATAAGTGTTCGCGTGCGCGTTAATCAATGGATGTGGATGTGGATGATTGGGCGAAACATCCACGGACGAAGGCATCGAGGGTAAGCGCTGTTAATCTATTTTTTTTGTTTTTGATTAACCTTCACTTTTCATTTGTAGTGTTCTAATCCTAGTAAAATGCACATATGTCCCATACACGTATGCGAAAGTAATGCATTTATGAAACGCGTGTAGATTGAGGCAGTATTTCATTTCAAAATGCATGCTCAATTGCATTTAACGATGTACGATGTAGTGATTTAAAATGTAATTTTAAAATCTACTACAAATGAAATTTCTTTTGCATATTGAGTAGGGTTCTCGTAACATTAAATCATCGTGATGGACTGCCTATTTTTGTATTATCTTTTCAAAAAAAATAAGTAAAATCAAAGTGCAATTGTGTTTAATTCGAGAGCATCATGAAATGAGGAAGCAATTCGCCGTCAGATATTAAAGTAGGCCTACATGTAGGCATAAACTTTCCATCTGTCGTTTCGAGTCACGTACGTGTAGAATGTACATGTATCGAATAGAAATTACAAAATACAACGTACTTATACAGTTCAAATGGTATGTTGAATGTTCGCAATTACAACGCTCGTTCGATGATTGAAATTTTCCGTGTAAGTGGATGCTACGTCAATCGTTACATGTTTTATGCGTGTTACGTAATGCACAAATCTCATTCATCCTGATGGTTGTGTTGGGTCAGTTTTTTTTTTTTTTTTTTGTCAAAATTGAAACCATCTGGCTACCTATTGGCCAGTTTACTCTATTGGTATTTTATAGGAACCATTAAACTTCTTCAGCGTCTCGCAACATCTGAACGAACGATTGTTAGCTGTAAAACGTATTTTGGATATTGAATTTAATTCCAAAGGAAATGAAAAATTAAAAATTCGTGACGTCATCTAACGACGCTCGCGTAAAATAAAAGCTCGTTTGTGGCGCGTCGGTCGGTTTTTTTTTTTTTTTTTTAAAGAAGACTTACATGTAAGTGCGGATTTTCTGTTAAAGGATAGGCCTATGCAGAATTTTTTTTTTTTAAATGACATCCCTGTGAATTGACAGACATCGTGTGTTCATTATTTATTTTTTTAAATTTTACGTCGGACGCCTTGTAGAAAAAGGGTTGCCCTCAGGAAATTAAGTGCACGGGTTCAACACATTAGTCGTTTATAAATTTTTTTTATAATGATTTCTTAAAACTTTGAATATGAATGAGAGACATTGAAAGCGTTTCGTCCCTCTCTTATGGTGTCTAACAGGCTACATGTTTGTACTTATATTGTAAATGTATATGTATATACATGTATAATTTTTACGTACACTTAGTCTTCGTGGGCGATGAACGAAATGAGTCAAAATTAAACTCAGTTGAATGGTCATGACAGTAGTCACAAAGTTGCGTATGGTCATGACATTTTTAAAATTAGATTTCCCCATAGACCTACAT
Source organism: Rossiulus vilnensis (assembly GCA_034700785.1). Classification (NCBI taxonomy): domain Eukaryota; kingdom Metazoa; phylum Arthropoda; class Diplopoda; order Julida; family Julidae; genus Rossiulus; species Rossiulus vilnensis. The sequence goes on along the minus strand of JAQIXS010006502.1, from coordinate 401 downwards.
GTAATGTACTCCGATTGTTATGTCAGTCCTGTTTCGGACGAAGAAAAGAAAAGAAAACAAGAAAATAAGAGAAAACTAGAAAAAAAAATGTGGTTTTCTAGTTTTCTCTATTTTTCTTGTTTTCTTTATCCACTCCTTCCTAAACGTGCATCACTTCCCAGTTTCCTATACTTTTTTTAAAAAGTTTAGCTGAAGATCATTTTTGCCAAGAATTAATACATACATGTAAGGGTGGAATCAGTGACGTCTTTTCTATTTCTATTGTTATTTTAGAATTGTGCGATTTACTCAGTTTTTCCTTTTGTTTTCCAACACCGAGATGTGCGGTCGTCCGAAACAGGACTGACATAACAATCGGAGTACATTACATGTAGGTCTATGGGGAAATCTAATTTTAAAAA
>JAQIXS010006501.1:0-10612 GCA_034700785.1 Rossiulus vilnensis | reverse complement strand
AAATAATTCGGTTACAAGATAAGAGCATCGCGGTATTGTGGTTAAAAAAAGCGAAATTGAACTGCAAAGTGACAAATCGATATTCACAAATGATAAGCTGTCATAAACAACCGCTTGAATCAAGAACTTTAGACACGTGTATGAAAATATCCAATTAACAATTCACACAGGCTGGATCAACGTGATTAACTACAGCGTATCAGTCCAGCTATTAGTTATCATTATACATGCACATGTACAATATACATTACGATTCAAAATACGTGTGCCACAATTGTACACGTTCGTACAGGTGACAGAAATTACTTCTTCTGGCCTAATTGCAACAACATAAATTAAAAATTAATTTTAAATTAATATGAGTGCAAATAAAGTCATTTAAAAACTGCTTAATTACACGTTATTGTCACATAGCATAAGATCGATGTGTCACCTAATTGAGGTGAGGAGCCATTATTGATACAGTAGTTTGGGAGTCCGAAATTACTGCCACTTAGCCAACACTAGCGAAATTCTATTAGAAAGTCAATTTAGTGAAGATGTAGGCTGCCTTCCACATATACTGCAGATTTTATCGATTATCCAGTGGAATATTCTCGCAAAAATGATAGAAATGGGAAGCAACATTCCATACAAATTCATGCAATTATTTCGCTACCTAAGAATCAACCGACAATATTATACAATGTATTCGTTTGCATGTTTAAGTTTAAAACCTAATTAATTGTATGTCGACAGAAGGATTATTTTTCTAATCAATGGGGATTTCATGTTAACATGAATATACAGGAGAATATTGAATTTTTTCCCCATACACATATACCGCATACACATATGAAAAAAGTGGGTGAATGTGTCCCACTAACCACCTTCCTCCACCTTGCGGGATCCGTCCACTGATGTTTATGCATAAGACAAAATATGTATAATGCCAAGTTCTCACTAAGAAAACTAAGCAAGGAAAATATACATGTACTGTATATAGTTTCCAAAATTATACCGTCACACATTTTTCATTAAAAAAACATTATCTCATTGCTCTGGACTCATTTAAATTCATGCTGCTTTAACTCAGATGTGCAACAGAAAGAATACATTATTTGCTTTTTTAATTACTTTGTATATTCGGTTTAATCCTCTGACCTCTTCGTTAACGTGACCAATGTCCTTGCACGGAATTGTGAAATTTCCTAACATTAGTCAACGGTCAAGATTCTACACACCATATTGCCTTAGTCTGATGAATCATATCTGCTTAAAAGGGCAATGGGTCTCATGGTCAGTGAGTGTTTGAAGTAGTGGCATTATTTATTTTCAGTCAGTTTCTTGAATTCTTGAGACGTTGACGAGTTATTCAAAACATTCGTCTATAGCGTTTCTTTCATTAGTAATACATGCATTTGTAAACAAAATAAGCAAGGACATTTTGATAAAATTTCTTAAAGCGGTGACATTCTAAGTAGAAATCTAAGTAGAAAGGGGTGGATCGAGAGTTCCACCTTTTAAAGAGGTTTGACCTATCACTGACAGAAAAATACTGATTTCACCTCGATGCTCCTCCGCAGAAAAGAGCAGCATATGTTGAAAACAGAGAGGAAATTGTGCTGCATACATGTGTATTTTATTTGTTACAACGTTTTTTGAATGTTAGCAAAATCGTTGTTTAATCGGATCGAGGCAGAAGCTTTTCTCCATTAAAATAAACACGCTGATATTGATGTTGTTGCAAGTGCATTTCTTTCTTGAGGGTGGCACATCATTTGATTATACCGTGTTGCAATTTACCACAATATACCATTACTTAGGACAATGCACAAAAAGTGATGCATGACGACAAAGCATTACCATGAATAATGCGCGCAAGATAATTTAAGGCTGCGACTTTCTCTCTTTATTCATCAAAATCCGAAATGTTATTACAAAAGGTATCGTGGTGTGATTGCATAATGCACGCAGACGCCATGGAAGAGCTGCATCATCAAATCCGGGTGCCAGTCAAAGTGACGTTAACTTTGCTGTTATAAATTTGGCAAATGAACTACCCACCTCATTATTTTATTGGGGAGAAGCGGCTGCCTCGATGAGGGCTTTTTCTTACCATAGTGCGTGAAGACAGATTGAATTATCAAAGAATGTATAAAACGATCAATAAAGTGACGGAACTGGATTGCGTTACAGCAGAGTGACATCACTCAGCATACGTGCACGAGCACTTAGAGCACATTAAAATACTGAATTGCCCGCAATTAATTTCCGACTGTCAACGTAGACGGAATATTTCGTCACACCACGTGGCATTTATAAATTGAACTCTGTGACGTTTGAAAGAATCCATTGTTGTAATTTGCTCCTGCATTTAGCCATCTGAGTGCAACGAGTTCTGAAACTTGCCAGCTGCTGGATAACCAGTTACGATGCAGGATTTCTCAAAAAAGCAAAGGGGACTTCATTTGAGACCAATACTGTAGGCCTAAGGCTCAAAAACTACCAGCAGCAATACTGTTCGTGTGCGGGTGCTTGTCAGTATTACCGACAATTTTTTTCCAAGCAGCCAAAGTTCATTCATGCGTTTCATGGAATGCATTGATTATTTATTATGAACCAGATGGCACTCTTATACCACTCAGTTACTTGCGATCCACATATTTACAGTAATAATGATCGTGTTGGGTCTAAAATCATTGCTGCATATTATTATTCCTGGTCATTGTAATCAGTGGGAGAAAGTCCACAGGAGGATCCCGAACTTTGTGAAGAGAAATTTATTTAACTGAGGATACGTTTCAAAGATTTCCATAAATATTAATTTAGGACAACAATTAAATTTTGTGAAAATAAGGTTAAGTTTGATAGATTTTAGCTGGTTTCTGCTTGACATATTTTTTTGCAAATCTTAATAATAGTGTTTGGCACACATGATACTTTGCCCACATCGTTTTTCAAGGATTATTGATACGAGCAAAAAGTGAACGCCTGATTTATAAACGCTGTACATTCATGTTTAATTAAGTAATATGAAAACAGCCTTGTTTCTCTGCGGTATCACATTGCTTAAGTAAACATAAATGCCCAGTATTTATAAATCAGGCACTTATCCCTAGGACTGGATTTTTCTGTGGACAAAAATAGCATTGAAAATAAAATCGAATATGATATATATATATATATATATGTATATATTGGATAGGTAGATTTGTGATGTCTAAATTGAAAGCAATTGTGCTCAGATTGCGTAAAAATTGTAAATTTATTTTCAATAATGGCTGATGTGCACGTAATATTAACAGATAAATTTGTGAGGTAATTGAGATGATTAGCAGCATGATACACACTGCCATATGGGGAAAAATGTAAGCACAAACCTCTAAAATCTCTAACAAGAACGAGTTTGTGGATATATGGACGTACGTGTATAAATAAAATCAATCTTTTTAATTGTATAATTGTTTCATAAGCATTCATGTAGTTAAGCAAATGTTAATAATTAACTTTTCAGAATTTGACATTTAACTCAGTGTGATCTTTAACTAAATAAAATGAGCATTCATTGTGCTTTGATGCGTTTTATTAACAATAAATAGTGCCAAGCGTCTTGCAAAGGCTGTGGGCATTGCAGTTAAGTTAGCAGTGATTGCACATCTTCAGGGACAATCAGTTGCAGTTCAAACAATGTTGACCTATAAGTGTCATGTTAACATGTAAGAAAATTCCAAACAAGCAAAGAAATTGAAATTGGAAAAAATGCACTTGCATTAAGTAAAGAGATTGACAGAAATAGCTTTAGATACTGACAAACCGATTAAATCTGATAATGCTCTAACGCTGCCAATATTTTTTTCCCCCAAAATAACATCTGAAAAAGCAATCCGAAAGTAGATAATAGCCTGCTTATTCACAACTAGACGTAGAACTTACGTTTCTTACAGTTGTCTAATTAATATATCCATAATTTATAAGTGTGTTTCTTCATTTACTTCTATCCATTATAATTCCTCATATAACAGTAGCTCACAATGGGTCAGTTACCGTTTAAATCGTCTTATTAAATCATAAATTATTTACAGGAAAATAACGGCAATAATACGAATTATTCTAATGCACCGAACATAGTATAAATTGACAGAGTCCATTATAATTCCAGTTGTTATGACTAAGACGTTTTAGTGCAACGTCTATATTGCATGAAATATATTGCAAAAACGTTTTGCATAGCATGCCCTCATACTGCAAAACCAAGATTAAAAATACATTTTAAAAAACAAAAAAACGTGGGATGCCTTGTTAAGAAAATTCAAAGGAAGTTATTTTTATTTTACGTATATGACTTAAGCACAAAGTCGGCAGATTTTACCGTCAGAAAAAGTACAGATGGGAGCCACAACGCAAACAAAGTGAAGACAATAAAATGTCATCGGTATTATATTGCTATCGCTACAAATATGATTAGTTTCCCTTATAATATAACGCAATGGTCTCCAAGCGTTCTTGGTCGCGCATTCCTTTCTGCTTGCAAAACCAAGGCACCCCCCCCCGCAGAATGAAATATTTTATAATCAATCAATTACTATTGCATCACTGTGGAGTCTCTCGCACGCCCTTGGGGTGCACGCACCATGTTCGTATTCTCCTCCAAAATTGCGCCTGTAATTAGTGAGGATTTCAGATTCAATCAGAAATATAAAAACAATTCATAAGAATGTTCACTTCGCAGTATCTATTGATTACGTCATAAATGAAAAGCATCGCCTTGTCTCCAGGGTTCAAAACTTTTAGATTAACGAATATCATAAAATAGCAAATAAACAAATTAACAAATGCCACCCATTTGTAACTAAAACGATTACTACATCTCAGACTCGAATGAGTAAAACGGAAAACTACCAGAAAATTATTGCATAAAGATAATTAGAATTTTTCCTGAGAAGTTTAAGATCATGCTTAAGTAAATTTATAATTCAACAATACGAGTTTAATAAAATGTATAGACGGGTTTAGACTTGCAGGCAAAGTAACTTACTATTGTCCACAAGAATATTTGAAACAGACACCATCGATTAGTATAACATTTCAAATTATTTTTTTATAAAAATTAAAATAAATTTAAACGTATTATATTTTTAGGCTAAGTGAATAAAGTGCACATCATGCAATTGAAAAACAATAGTCCATCAAGAAAAAAACTTCATGTGAAAACCTTCATGTAATTTTTTTAATCGTTTCTATTCAGAATAATGTGATTTTATGCTTCCTTCTCAGTTGCACATGTATATATTTTCCGTAAAATAAAAACTATGTATCATAAAATGTTTAAAAGTTAGATTTCGCAAAATTACGCACGCTGTTAATTACATGTGTCACATTCATAAGGAGTGTTGCAAAATACAAATATGGTGCACATATGATGCATTTTTTAAAAAAGGAAAGGAACACTTTTTCCTAAATGTACATGTATAATAGAGGGGAATCTTAATTTAGATTGTCTAATTAAATGTTTGCTGTCATTACATTTCTTTTATTGCAAAGATTCAAAAACAGGTATTTAAATTTTGCAAGGGTTTGATGATAACAGTGAGAGAACATGTTTACTGTGCGCCACACAATATTTTTCCTTATCTTGAAAATACATGCTCGCTCCTTTTCATGCATTTTCATGCAATTCCGAAGTAATCATGCGAGCGGTGGATATTCGGAAATTGAGAGCTCGTGCGGAAGGTATTGATCCGCAACCATTACATCGTAGCCGCGGTACTCGTCAACCACGAACTTCAAGTCGAACCAGTGTAATCGAGCAAACGTCATATACCCTGAACCTGTTCGCGAAATTCAAATGACGAAATTAAAATGCAGCACCTTTAATTCCAAAATAAGACTTCAACAGACTTCAAACCGAAGAAAATTACACACATTTTGAGCAAATGTCGCCAAGCATAGCTGATACCGCGGGGACGTGTTATCAAAGCTAATTAAACCGGACAAAAGTGATCTAATGAACTGAAGAAGTGAAAATTTGATTTTCACAAATAAATAGCAGAAGCCGCATTTTTTAATTCTTTAAACGTGTGTCACTTTGCAATGTCAACAAAACGAACAGGTCTGTTGTCAGGACTACATTAAATCAACACTTCATTTCTAATTGAAAACCAATTGCTGGTGTCAAGACTGACACCAATTCACCTAATGGCACTGAGCGCTGACATATTCTAGGGCTTTGTGCAAAATCCGCTTTTCGCCCAAGCGCAACAACAGTGCCATCTTGGCCTTGTTCGAAGGAAAGCTGCCGTCAGCCAGTATGGATTCGTCTTTCTAAAATACAAAATCAGAAATGATTATTATGACAGATTCATTAATTCTTTCGTTTGGACCAGGGGTCCCAACGTAGGGTCGCGAAAGGTAAATGTATTTGCCCAGCGGCAGATCTAGGAACCTTCCTCAAGATAAAACCATTCATACCAGACTAGTCAAGACTTTAGTTATCGTGGGGGATTTGGAACATCCCATCTATTACTTTAAAGAACATATATCATGGAAAGTGCATTTTTCTAAACATTTTTAAGACTGAGCCAGGAGGGTTTGCCAACCACGCTCAAAATATTTTCCCCTCCAGTTTTGCTTTAAATATTTTATATCGATCTTAGCCAATTTCATTTAGTTTGAAAATGTCTAATGTAAATTTACAAAAACATAGTGAAAGTCCAATAAGCAACATCGGACGCTCAACTTCGGAAATTTCAAACGTCATTTACGTATTTACAAATAAACGAGGCATTTTCAAATGATATGAAACTCGACGAAAGATTATGGACGCCCAACATTAAGAATTAAAACAAATATACTCAAAACAAACATGTGTGAATAAGCATTTTTGCATATGTTTTACATTTTAAGAATTTCTCATGAACCGCTGGTGTAGATCTGAATGCGCAGTCCTAACAGAGTGACAAATCACCATTGGAATATTGACTATAAGAAATCAATCTCTGATATCATTATTCGCTCGGAATAACATTTAAAATTATTTGATTCCTCTCATCACACTGATATTTTAACACTTCATACTAGAACAAGAAATAACATGCCGTTGCATGCATTGTTTACTAAAGTTGTATAATACGGCTCAATGCTGGCTCCAACGTGTTGGAAAATATTATGAGGTAAATGTTGATTTTTATTGTGGGCAAATTTAAGGTATTATCAAATGATTGTTCAGTACGTAATGCTAGTATGGGCTTTTATAAATTTAAATTACTTAAAAGTTATTTTTATCACAATCTGATGTGTTTAAAATGAAAATGCAGTTCATTGTAAACTTCTGAATTTATCATTGTTTTGTAGAATAACGGAATATTGTTAATACAACATATACTATACGTTTCATTATGCATTTAATGGGTTCCAGTAATATTACAAAGATATAGGCATTTGCAAGGACACACAAGAATAACCAGACACAACCAGAAATGGTGGATATACATTCCTAAATGATGGTGCACAGACAGCAGGGAATGCAATTGGTAATACCTTAAAGTGAACTGAATTGGTACTATTTGGAATTCCTAAAATAAGTTAATGAAAGATGTTATCAACGTTAGCTAGCACGAATCGAAAGCGTTGAAGTAGAAATAAGCTTCTCTCAAGATTTTGTTAATTATGTGTGCTTTGTATGTCCGTGTAACCTATACCCATGACTGCCTATACCATAGTCTATACTGAATTTTAGCTAATAAGCCAATATGTTTTGTTACTGTTTCTAATTAACATGTAATTTAAGGTTAAACACATTAACAGAATATACAGCTCAACAATATAACCTGATGGATACTTTACCGACGACAAAGTTGGCTTAAATACTCAGCTACCAGAATGCGAATGGATTTCTAATACGGTGTATCAATTTGAAAACAAATTGACTTTCCATACCGATCTTACTTAATCCGCTAATCACCTACGATTTTGTGCCATTAAAGTCATGTATCTGGTCGATACAGAAAATAAACTTTTAGGTCGATGCGTTCTACACTCCTTTTAATTAAATATTTCGCCTTTCGAAAATATGCAATCATATGAGTTCCTGTAAGCCATTAGACATTCGTGATAGAAAGCATATTTAATTACAGGGAAACGAAATTAGAAAAAAAATATCTGCATGCAGATTAAGTGAATGAATTAAGGAAGTGCTGCGTGCAAATTCTCTGAATTTTCATTTCAAAATTCTGAGAGGAATATTCAATAGTTCATTTGCATGTACCAAAAAACTACAGCCATCATTTCGAAAATTCATGAAAGTATTTTTTCCACGCAAAAAGGAGGCAGCGTAATCCTGCGAGTCCATTTTATTCAATTGGAATTTATGCAATGACAATCTTAATCTTCTAACATCTCGCCATTGAGCAGGATAACCACCAAAAGTGTCAATGCAGAGTCGAGAAAAAAGGTCATGCACTTCCAAGATTCCTTGGCTCTAGTTTATTTTATCCCTGCCAAATCCACAGTGAGATGGAACATCTTGAACCTGCCATGCGCTATCGGTAAAACTAACTTGAAATGAGAAAAGCAATGAATTTATGGATAAAATCCTTCAGGCTTGGATAAATTGGCTGCCATCGTCATGTCTAGAGTTAAAATTCGTTTTTAACATCCCAATTCCAAATAAAGTATATCCAAAACATATTGCGCAAACTGACATGTGCATTTTTGTTAATTATGTTACATTTTGCACAGATACACATTTCCTTTCGATGATTGCGCTTCTACCGACTGACAATCAGTCCAATGTAATTGTTGAATTTCATCACATTTCATCTTATTGTATCAAAAAATGGCACACTATACATTGTAACTCAACAGTTCATCCTGATTATGATACTGATATTATGCTGACTGTAGGGCAGCCAAATATAATATAATAGAATAATTTCAACTACTTCAACATATTTTGTTAATTACGACTAATTGCAAATGAGAAAATGCGTTAAGCTTTTCCCCAGAAATAAATTATGAAAGGGTTTAATCCTAAATGTCAGATCATCAGGATCAACTAATAATTACTGGCATCGAAATATAATTTAAAATAGCCAATGGCACATAACATTTCAAAGCTTATTTCAATTCAAAACCTCTATTAATTTATTAAATCTCATACTTTCTAAACCGAAACTGTGGGAAAGGAATCACAAAGTAACAATGTTGAATTGAAATGATTCAAATGATTTCTATGGGTTGGAGGGCTTGTGGGTCTCCCAACACCATTGTAGTTATTGCATTAAAAGGTTTGAAATTAATAAACGCAGTCAACAATTGCACGTTTTTTTTCCTCCGTGTAACTGTTGACTGTGTTTATTAATTTCAAACCTTTTAGAATGATGTTCCTGTCACTTGATGGTGAGCTTAAGTATTTACGGTATGTAATAATAGTTATTATATAAATGAGCAATCATTTTTCTTTCGTCCTGACTCGCTGGCATTTTACAGAGATTTTTAAATGCTTTTCTATTCTTGCTAACAACAACAACTTATACTAAAATATAAGGATTGGATTGCACTGATAACGTCATCTTGTTCTCAAATATTTAAAATGTAAAACAAGTCTTCGTAATAAAATATATAATATTTTTGTAACATGTTTTAATTAATTAAAATAACTGTTTTTTAACAGTAAATGTCGATTTTCAATATATATTGAATTTTGGGGATCTTTTAAAGTCCACTATTTTGGAGAAGAACTTGCGCTACATATCCATTACAAAGGTTTCTAGGACAATATATCAACACGATGCTGCATGTTTTTGTTTCTGCATTTTCAATCAGGAATAAAACAACATATATGCTGAGGTAACGATGCAATAGGAAGAGTAATATTCTGGGTTTTATTATAGGTCTGGTAGAATTTATGCCCGTGTTGTTTTCATTTCTGCATTTTTAATTAGGAACACAGACAACACTAGCATAAATTTGGATAAACCTTGAAATAAAACCTGGAATATTACTCTACACATGTCTACTTCATTAATCTATTTCATGTATTATTTTCATTCTTGATTAAAAATGCAAGCATAATAATAATTCATGGCTATGATTCAATATTGTCGTTGACGTCTTTGTAAGGGATTCATTTCACTAGCTTTATCTCCATGTGAAAATAGATAAATTAATTAATAATTCATTATTATTCTGGAAAAATTATAGAAATATATTTTTTACATTAAAAGGGGATTATGCCTGATATAGATATTACATACCAAAATAAGTTTATTTGGTGCTACTGGATGCCTATCAAAATTATTTTACGTGGGAAGAGATGACCTGCTCTCCAAATGAGCCCGGGTTTGCTAAAGATCAATCTACTTCTATGACAAATACTTCTATTTTAATAAAGACCAAGAATAAGAAACGATAATAGCATATAGAAGATGTACTAAAATGCTTATAATACAAAAAAATAAGTGAGACACCAAAGCTAAGGTTCTTTAGACATTTCCCCCTTCACATTGAACAAAATATATATTTTACAAGACTCATTATATTAATTTACTAATACGGTGAAATCTCCGAATACCGGACACTCGCGGGACCGGACCTTTTGTCCGTTATTTGGAGGTGGCCGTTATTTGGAGGG
>JAQIXS010006500.1:0-10616 GCA_034700785.1 Rossiulus vilnensis | reverse complement strand
ACTTGTAGACACTTATTGCATAGACTATACGGATACAAAAACGCCACAAAATAGAAAATGGAAAGGGTAATATTTACATTCTGATAATCCCATTTTACAAAACAGTTTCATTTTTGTCTAATTTTTAATTTTATCTCTGGCTTTTTCATAAACATACGCCAAATCTATTTTCTTGTTTTAGGTCTAATAGATCTATTTCATAAATATCAACATACATGTAGAGAAATGTGGCAAAAGATGCCTCGATTATCTTTAAGCTAATGTATTAAAATGTTGTTTCAAAACTCGCGGTAATTCGCGAAAAAATTGTCCGTTCTCCATTTTGACATGCTACCAAAATGACTTGCGGCTGATGATTTTCTTCTTAATGACGATAAATTGGTCTCCCTGCTTTTTGTTTGAAGCCATCTATAAAAAAATATCTTTTTTTATTATTTTTATGTTAGGCTGCATTTGAAATACAACCAAGTCAATAAATGCCGTTCATGTACTATAGTGCAGTGGTCAAGGTTTTACTTTTTGTTTGTTAAGACGTCAATTATTTTTTACATGTGATTTTTACGCTAATTAAGAGGAAGGATAACATTTTAAAAGCATTTTCGATGCGTATGTGATAACGGTCTGTAATGCCTTGGTTTTACCATGAAAAAGTACTAATGCAAAAAGTACAAAATGCAATATTGCAATTAAATAGTCCTTACGTTTTGAAAGCTTTCTCGTTGTCTTCGTGCTTCCTTATATACAACATTTTTTCTTCCACTTTCCTTTTAATTTCTGCTATTCGCAGTTCTTCCATTTTCTGCATTTTTTTTCGTTTGATCCAGTCCTGAAATGCCGGACTACCAGATTTTTCAACACGATGGTGATTTATCTGAAAAAGAGCATTAATCGTTCATGAAACTAGGATAATTCAACATTAATTCGATTGATTTTTTTAAGAAATCGAGATCCAAACATTTCTTTCTGTTTTTTCATCTTCAACCGATGGTTTCTTCGTGATCGGTTCTTGCATTTTCTTGCACCGAAGCCAATCTTTAAACGCTGTTTCCACTTCTTGTTTCCTTTTTAACTTTTCCTGTCTTGCCCTTTCCAGCTTCTGTTGGCGTTCTTGAGCGATCGTTTGTAGTTTTCTGCACACGTTACATTAACAAATGTGAGTTTAGAAATAGCATCAAACAATGGACGTTTCATTGAGTTTTAATAAACCATCAACAAGACTTTTTTTTGTAAATTCTTAAACTTGAATTCGATTCAATTCAAATTTCTATATGCATGTCTGATACCGTATACGGGAAGTCATTGATTTTTCCAAACCTTTCTTTTTCTGCTTTTTGCTCTGGTGTAAGCCTGAATGTGGTCCCACTAAATCCTCGCAAATTTTGTTGTCTCTGGACATCGTCCAATCGCTCTTCTTTGTGCCAGCTCACAGAATAGGGCCGATACGGAGATGGATATTGGCTTACCGTTAACGCTTTGCTTTTCACCGAATTATTGGTCATATTTTTTTTATACAAATGTTGTGTGCTGCTCGGGGTAATTCGAGCCTTATTTTCTGGTCTTCTTGGAAGCGAAGTCTTTGGTCGTCCAGCTGCCATTTTGCCATATCTTGGCGCATTTTCACTCAATTTCGACGCACTAGACTGAAAATCCTCCGTTTTCATCATCCGAAATCTTCCCTGAGATGCCATGACCATGGTCTCTTCAAAGTTGGTCGAAGTTTTGTCCGTGAAAAGAGCCGGGGTCGATGTGGAAGATCTTGTAAGCAGCAATTTTTTCTTGCGTTGACCAATATTTCTAATGTCCATTGAATGCTTGTTTGTGCCTGGGCTTACAGCATCAGGTTTTGAACTCATCTTATGGGTGCTTGTCTCGTTTTCAATTTCTGTATTTGATTGAGGAGGTACTGATATTGATTGAGATGTTGGTCGATGCCTAATTTGTCTTACATTATGCAACTGCCGCATGGCCCTTTTCCATTTTAGTAGCGCTAGAGTTGTAGAACATTTTCCCTTTGGCTTCTGCAGGTCATTACTTGAGCAACTCAGAGGTTGTTTTGGTTGTTCTGTCATTATTATCTCCTTAGAATCAGAATAGTTAGTACTTTGGTTGTCTGATGCATAATTTTCGGATGATTCGGTAGTATTTGGACTGCTCATTGTAAGTTTACTGATTCCCCCTGTTTCTTTCACTTCCTCCTCTGTTTTTGAATGATTGTTCACGTTCTCCGCATCTTCTTCAGTTTGTGATTGCTTGTCATCTGATGAAGCAGCATCACTTTGAATGTTGTCATGGTTTGAATCGTGGTTAATTTCGTTGAAATCCTTATCGTCTCGTTCAGATTGTAGATGATTGTCCTTTGATGCTTCTTCAAAACTGTTGTTAGGCACATCGGAGGAATCTTTAACAATGGTCGACGGTGGCACTTCCGGTAATTCGTTGACATGAGTATGGGAATCAAAAAGAAAGGGTTCATTTTCGTTTATAGGACTGTTTGGCAAATTTGGAGTTTCGGCAATCTGTGTTTGCACCGGTTGGGAAGAGCTATTTTGTAATGATAGTTTTGTGAAACATTGGAAGAGGAAATTAATTTCTTCAGCGACGCTGTTGGGACTGGATGTTGCAGGTCCACTCGCTGGCCCCAACAACTGGGACAAATCTACGCCCAATTTCTGTTTATCAGCAAATTCCTGGCAGATTTTTATTGGCGAATTGTTGGGCCTGTCTGAATTGGTGCCTGTTTGGTCTGGCAGGTCATCGGATGTCTCTGTTGAGTCACCATAGCCGTCATCTTCGTCATCCGTCGAATAATTTGGAGTTGGTGGAATCTCAATCTCTACCGGATTTTCGCGAAAAATCACTTTTCTTTGTCTTTCCTCGTATCCTTGAGGTATAATTTCCCTGGATAGGGCACTGTTTATTTCTTTTAATTTTTCGGCGATGTCGTATGGAGGCGGGTCTTCGTCGTCTAAATGTGGAGCAAAAACAATTATTATACGCACTGTAGATACGGTATGCATAAATGGAGATTATCACGAATTCAGATTTTCATATACACAATCCTCCATTTTGTTTTGCAGTGTATTTTTGCCACTCTTTCATCAGGCGTATCAAATCAGCATATGGTGCTATTACACGGTTTTGATAAGCTTATTAAACGCTTGTGTCTAATCCATGCATTGGGAACCGTGTAAATTGAAAGCGAGCTTCTGCATTGGTAAAAAAACCCATAAACGTATGGAGGATTGGGTTGAAATAGATGTATAGAAATAGATGCATAATATCTCGGCTATTTACACAGATAATATTCATCGTCATCCTCGTCCTGTTCCTCATCAGTAACTGTATCGTTTGAATCTAGGTCTTCGTCTTTCTCAGAGATTCTTTGAATCCCACTAATGATTGGTCGTGGTGAATTAATTTGTATACGTTCTAGTTTGTCCATCATTCGTTCTGCAAACGAAAATAATACTTATTTTTCTAACAAAGTTCAGACACACGCTTTTACGGATTTTGGTAATAAGCAAGTTCTATTTGCAGTACGCTGTATACATTTACTGAAATGCACGAAATTCCTGGCGGCGGAACTTTATGATAAAAAAAGACGTTTACATTTTTATAGGCGGTTATATTTGCTTTGGTGTTATTGGCCCACTCGGATAATCGAAAGCATACAATGTGTACAGTAGTTAAAGATAGGTATAACTGTAGGTATAATGGCATGAAAAAGCAACACGGAAAGACCAAATTATTTTATTGGAAAATAACTTGTTAAAAACAATTTTTAACCAGATGATATAGCCTTCAACCAGCCCAGTAACCCTACACGCTCTTCCCCGTTATCCGAGTTTGCTTTACCTCGGTTAATCCGAATATCGGATAACCGGTACTCGGATAATCGAGCTTCCGATGTAATTATTATACACGTATCAACAACATATTTGCTAGTGAGTGTTCATTAAATTGCCAGTTGACTGACTGATAACATATGCTTGTAAAACTTAAATAAACATGTTGGCAAGCGGTTTTTTCCAGTAAAGTGCGAATTTCAGTTAATTTATAATTTGGTATTGAACTAATAATGGTGCACATCAATCGTCTTGACTGTTATTTTAGTGCAAGGAACAAGCTATTTTGACGATTGCATGAAAAGTGTGTATTTACTTTAATTGCAAATTATTTCTTTCATTAAAATGAAAGAAATAATTTTTTCGCCTTTATAGCCTTTATAGGGAATGAAATTTTTTATGGTAACATGATATCAACACGCATATACTGTATTGCTATTCTTTCAACTAGACCATCACTTGACAGTTTAAAATGAAAGTATTATTCCACCGTTTCATGAAACTAATAATGCAGTAACTAAAAATTATTAATTAGGAGTTCATTCCAGTAAATACAAACAGACAATAAATTAAAATTAATTTCAATCACATCGTTCTACAGCATTTTTTTTCAAATTTGAAGATAAGCAAGAATAGAAGTATAATTCTCAAAAATTATTTCAGTATATTGATACATTTGTGAATGAGAAGATATGACGATACATAGCAATGCAAACGAAAATTCTTACCGGCAGTTATGGTAAATTCAGAGTTGGTTATGTTGAAACACGATGCAAATTGCCTTGAGTCGGTGCACTGTTTTATTCATACTAATTGTGTGCACGATTTTGGTGCTAGAATTCACGTTGAGTAATAGATGAAGATGAGGTGAGTAAATGAACTATAATCAGGCGCTTCAGGCTTTCAACGGGCACAGGAATGACTGTTTACACCTTCCTGTTACCATAGTAACTTTATTGATAGTCAATTTCTATACTAGGGTTTTCACGTCCCGCTTTTCCTGCCTGTCGATCATCATTTTGTTTTAGTATAATCTATATGGATTGGTCAGTTTGGCTGCTTGCCAAATTAAGGGTCCGTACCTTTGATTGTTTTATTGTGTCTTTATGAATAGCTTATGACAAAGGAAGCATTTACTGTATAAATCAACTACATGTACATTATACTGTATGTTTGTCACATTATACGTTGTTGGTCCGTCTCATTTCACCATAGCTTGATTTTTTAAGTCTGTTGGTTTATTTTCAAAAAAGTTTCTTTTAGTTTCAGAAAATATAGGACTATCTTCCCCGATGTTAGCGATAGAAATCATTTTCGTATGAAACGAAATCGGTTTTTTATAACTTACATTTTTTTTAAAATTTTCACAATCATCGAAGATGAATGGTAATGGGAGAGGATATGCAGTAGGCCCTACAGTCTAAATTGCAATGTCTGTTGCAATTATGACTTTCTAGAACGTAAACCTTTCTGCATATTCAGTTGGAATTGTAAATACGAAAATGTGTAATTTTGCACCAGTCTTTGGTCTAATTCTAGAAACCCGTATGTATTAATTGGTAAATAAAGTAACAATTGTGTGACGCTTGATAACGAATTTGTAATAATTATTTTTGATTTTGATAGTGATTTCATCAATTGTTTCATGCATAGGGCCTACACGTGAATACATAATTTATTCGGGCAACAAAATGGCCCATGAATGAAATCTTGGACACCCAGTGCTGGAATAATTATTAATAATTAATTAATTATATCCATTTTTACCACACGCATGTATATACAACCTCATTGACATTTGAATTGGCGCGACTAAAATATGTGTAAAATATATTTTCTGTTTTTTTTAAAAAAAAGGTATGTACATGAGTTTTGGTCACATTCTGTAGATAGGGCAGCACAGCCGTTATGCAGCGCCGCCACTCGTGCATGACATTCTGTTCGCGTTGTGTATTTTGAAAGGCTTGTTATCGACTATCACATTTTAAATAATTGCCAGTATGTGTAAGTGGTTAACTGTACTAGCTGTTTACTCTTGTTTTGGTACATAACTCTCGGTTTAACGCGCAAGATCGACAGCAGGGATTCCATATCGAAATGCTGTCTGGCAAAAGATCACGATCGAAAATGTACGGTTTATCTCTGAATTTGAACATTCCTAAAATTTCTAAATTCTTATTGATTCACTACGTGTAGGTGCTGAAAACTTTGTATGCTTATGTCCTAAGTTGGAGAAATACCACGGGAAATAACCATGGCATTAGATTTGTGTAATGCGTAATTTGTGTAGATTTGTGTTTGTCAAGCTGTTTACATGTGGGTTTGATTCATTCTTGTTTCAGTATCAATCCATGCAGTAAACAAATGCTACAGAGTGTATATATAGACTGAGATTCCCGTGTTCATGCGCTCGTCTGTAGCTCCATAGAGGCCAAGAATCGCCGCTAAAGTTGCTTAACCTTGCTTCCCAATGGATGGAGATGTGTATACGTCGATTCCGGACAGTTTGCAGAGGCTTGCGCGGCTTGTCTCCCGTGCTTTCTACTCCATGGAACACGTGATTGTCATCGACATGCTCATTCGCAACCCGTGCATGCGAGAAGAGGATATGTGTGATTTGCTCAAGTTTGAGAGAAAGCAGCTGAGGACTGTTATCGCCCAGCTTAAAAATGACAAATTCATTAAAGTGAAATTAAAGATGGAGACTGGACCTGATGGGAAAGCTACTCGACAAAACTATTATTTTATTAATTATAAGGCACGTAGAACCTGTAGTTATTATACGTTTGTTTGTTGGTTGCTTTTAGTCGGCTTATACAAGCTTCCAGTAATAATTCTGAGAATGATCAATTTATCTTGCAGGTATTCGTAAACGTAGTGAAATATAAGCTTGATCACATGCGGCGTAAAATCGAGACAGAGGAGCGAGACAATACGAGCCGAGCTTCGTTTAACTGTCCTTCGTGTTTGAAAACGTTCACCGATTTGGAAGCTGATCAGTTGTACGATTTCAACACCAGCGAGTTCCGCTGCACGTTCTGTAATACGGTGGTAGAAGAAGATCAAAGTGCAGTACCACAAAAGGATTCCCGGCTAATTATAGCAAAATTCAATGAGCAAATTGAGCCACTGTATAACTTATTGCATGATGTGGAAGACATCAAATTAGCTCCGGAATTGCTTGAACCTGAGCCAACTGATCTCACAAATATTAGACGGTATAAGCGACAAATTTGTATTTTGAATTGTCAAGAAATACAATTTGATGCTGAACAGATAATGATCCCTTTGTATGAATTTCGTTTCTAGTGAGTCTAAATTGAAGCCAGCTGTCAGACCTGGTGATCAGGGTCAATGGAGTGGTGATGGTACCCGCTTCCAAAATTTTGGCGTTAATTTTGGCGACAACAGTTCTGCTGCTGCAACACAAGTTAAGAAGGAGCAACCGATATGGATGGTTGAAAGTACCGTTGCACCAGAAATGAAAGTAAGATATAGGATGTGCCATGATGTCATGTGTAGCACCTTAATATGCTTAAGTGTTTTTCATTCAAACATGTAAGAAATTGTGGGTGCCAGATGCACATTAGTATTATAGATAGTTAATAAGTGAATATCCATTACCATAATTTAAGTTGTCGAGCACAAGTCTAATAACTGATTTACTATCATAGGAGGAAATTACTCCATTGCCATCAGTGTTATCAATTCCTGAAGAATCGATGCCATCTTTACCACACCATAAACAAGATGATATCATGGAAGTCCTCTTGGCTCATGAAAAGAAAGGTGGTTTGTCAGCCCCCATTATTCCTGGTGCACATGGAGATGACAGCAATATGAGTGAACCTGAAGTAGAGGCCATCACATCAAAATCAATGGTTGGAATTGATGGTACAATAAGCAATTTCATTGAATGCATTTATGAGCCAAAATGCAAGGCTATTTTCTGTGCAATTATTGAGGCATTATTTATTGAAACAGATGTGGAAGAAATGGATGACGAAGATGAGGATGATGTTTCAATGGTTACCATTGGAGATCAAAGTATTCCACTCCATGAGGTGACCGAGGACCTTATTGCTAAAATGACTTCAGCCGAAAAGGAAGTGTACATCAAATTGATGCAAGAAGTTTATTCTAACATCTACGAATGAGAAATCTGCTAACTGGATTGTAAGTACTGCATTATACCAGTTCATCCGTTTTTCTATTGCAATAAATGCATCTATTTTAAAGAATGACGTGCAAATAATGTAATTCGCAAATGTATCCAACATACATCTCAAAAGGAACATCAAAACACAGATTTACTTTGTGCTGCACAACTCGGGTATACAGGTAGATTAAAGCATTTGCGTAGAGCCAGTTCATAAAAAGTTTGGCAATTCAATCAGCATGTTCATACATGTGTGTACGAAAAGTGCATCACGATTTTTTGTTGCAGTCCTCAGTGTGTTATGCTGTTAGTAAGCTTGTATTCAGTCTGAAACCGTTGTTTATTGACGCATTTATTCTTGCATTTTCTTGTTAGTTACAAACTCCATCCATTAAATCCAAAAGGTCAAATTGTTTGCTGTCAGTGAGGGTTGAAGATTCCATTTCTTCCATTATTTTAAGCAGTTCATCATTACTCTGAAAACCAAAACGATAAATGTATGTTAAGAATTGAAATATGAAGTATTTTGGATCAGAAATGATAGCAAAATACTTCACCTTGGACGGGGTTACTTCCAAAGCATTGTCTAGGCCAGGCTCAGGCTTTGTTACCAAAGGTTCTCTGTATTACACGAAAATAAGTTATTTTTAAACAGTGCTAATATTTGTTGGATTATAGGGTAGCATGGGTTCCAGATATAAAATGCAGCGCAGTTAATATCAGTGGTATTAAGAGTGAGCACATTCGTTAAACCAGCGTTTCTCAACCTATGAATAGCGAAGTTTTTTTAATTCGTTTTTTTATATTACAAAAACTAAAAATCATGAAAAAATAGGAAGTAAAGATAAGTATCACTAACGATTTATAGTTAGTTGACCGTAAGTTACCAAGTGAAATGAAGTATGTCATTACTTACTCTTGAGCAGGAAAATCGAAGAGATGAAGCCTAAATTCTGCTTTTTGAGGTGCTTTATTTGAATTCCCAATCAATTGTGCGAGAAAGTTGAGTTCTGCTTTTGCAAGTGCCGGATTTGCTATTTCTTCCTGAATAACAATTTGATATATTCAACTTAAATGTTAAATTGAATTTATAAAAGAGCTTAATTGTTAATTCTGGATTGAACGACTTACTACTTGCGGAGCAACTGAATGTCTAGGCGATGTCACTGTTGTCTCTTGTGTTGTTGAGTTAGACTTCATAGATGAATACCTTTTATGAAAGTAAAACGAAAACATAATGCTACTGTGCACTTCCCAATTTCTTAGCAAGTATTTTGATAAATGCAACCACTTGCATATTTTCCCCCAAAATAGTTCCACGATCGCCAGTTCGTTCTTTGCTTCCAGATTTGAGTGTTGGATGATACTGACCCCCACTAGAGAAATGCACAGTTTTATACATGGTTCCAGATGAGTCAAAAAAGCGTATTGTTCCAGGGATTTCAGTGCCTGTTGGTAGAGTGCAACCAGTGGTGGGTACAACAAACCGACCATTTGGATTCTGGGATTTGTCTTTGAGGAACATTGACACCTTAAAATAATAGTAATTAAATACACTATTCTAGGTACTCATTTCTGTAGAAAAGATACGTCTGATAAGTGGTTACCCGAATATGTGTATCTTGAAAGAAATTTAGAAGCTCGCATTTAATTGTGTGAAATTGTATTTCAGTCATGCCACCATACTCCTGTGAAAAAGCAAAAAAAAATTAACAGTAGGCCTAATGATATGGTTTGTTTATAGAATTGTCATCATAATAATAATGTTGAACCTTAATTAAATGGTCATATAACGACTCTGTTTGTGAACGAACTTGTTCACTGCTTGCCATGGCTCGTAATGCATCGACGTGATTGAGGGTTATAAGAAGTATATCAGAAGGCTTAGGGCACATCATTAGTTGGTACTTCAACGCCATCACTATTAAATCGTATAACTGAAATGTAGATAACGTGTTAAGCAGCGTTGTCGTCTTCAAAATTGTCTATATGCTAGTATACTCGGCTGTATGTTACCGACCTTGTCCATGCTAGATGCGTTTAACCTCATGATGGAAGCATGGGCCAGTTTATCGAAAGCAGCTTTTAGTGCAGCCTTTGAATAAAATAGTTGTGGGCAGAATAATTCGTCCATAAATTGTTTGTTGAGCATTGTACCGATTATATCGTTGAGCACTTAAAAACCCAATATTCAAGATCAATGGGTTATGTTTGCATGTACACTATCATCAAACTGTTTGGGTTCTCAGACAATCAATATACCTGTACATGTAGCATTCTAAATGTAAATTTAATAACCATAAGGCATGAACCCTATGTGCATTCTGATCACACAATTTACATTTACCATAGGGTCAGCAACTTCAGAAAAATTGAACAAGGTACATGTAAGTATTTTTAGTTTAAAAAATGCGAATAAGCTAATTCGTATTAGTATAAAGTGCGTTATTATCAAACTTTAACCTGTTTGATATCCCAAATTAAAGTATTGATGTTTTCAAAATTTGGATCAAGAAACTGCTCGTCATGAGAACAATTTGAATGGGCCGGGTGTCAAATTTATGACGTCATGTACCAGGCTTCGGTGGCAGCAACTAAAACAGCTGTCAATA
>JAQIXS010006499.1:0-10622 GCA_034700785.1 Rossiulus vilnensis | reverse complement strand
TACGCCAATGGGTGGCACGAATGAAATTGCTAGGCGTCTCTCTAAAATAAGACTTTCAAGAGTGCGCATCGGGGCAGCGAAGTAAAAACGAGTACGGGCTTTTAAACCTGGTTAAAATACCGTAAACACCGTGGTGCGGTGCGTTTTTCAACGCGTTTTCTCCAGGAATGCGACGTTAAATTTGGCAGCGCCGTTGAAACGCAGCCACGGGACGCGCGGGGGTCACAACGCAATTCGGGACGAAATTATTACGGCTAAGTTTTTCTGCGAGTTATGATATATGGTAATTCCCAGGCAAGCATGGATCCAGAAACGCTTTCAAATATCAGGTTCCAGAAGCCAGTTGGGACAAATCCAAATCGAAAAAAAAAAATGTTTTTTTAACGAAAAGTTATTTTCGATAAACATCAAACCGGAGGACACGCGACATTTTTGAAATAGTAAATAAAAAAAATCTTTCACGGAATTACTTTTAAAAAATATTGAAAGCGAATAAAACGCTCGGTGTGAGTTACAATTTTTTTAAATGTTTGGAAGGTTTCAATTTAGAAAGACGCAAACGCACAATTTCCAACCGATTTTAAAATAGTTTGGATTTTTTTTTTAAAAGGGCATCCAATGAAACTGATTTTAACGTCAAAATGGCAAGCTGGTTCCGATGCAATGGAAATTGTTATTATTTATTATTATATTAAAGAAAAAATAGAACTCACAACCAATCGTTGCTTAATCCAGCGACGTTCTTACTTTTTATTTACGTCTTCATCAGGCTCTATTGATTATAAGCTTTATAAAATTACAATAATAAACAAAACTAAGAAACTTCTTAAAACGTGTAATCAATAGAGCCTGATGAAGACTTAAATAAAAAGTCGAAACGTCGCTGGATTAAACAACAATTGGCTGCGACTTATGTTTTTCTTTAAAATATATATTACCGGACACACGATGACTAGAATCAATATTTATTACTATTATTATTATTATTACTAGAATTGCGAGCGTCGTCTAGATTTTGTGCCTCTGGAGGCCGTTTGTTTATTTATTTATTTCTCATCTTCGTCCAGGTGGTGTATATTCGTTGAAACCTTGGAAGGAACGTATGATTTACTAAAAATAAACCAGGTCTAACCAGGTTTGGCTGAATAGCATGTAGGCGAATATGGAATTATATTCCCTTTCTCCTAAGGGGAACTTGAAGAGTTTGGCGACATCGATCGGAAATGGATGCCTGAAAGCGTCTGAAGATGCGATCGACTGACTTTCACCACATCGTTAAGGATACACCCAAGGCCAACGTTGACATGTGTGCCTCCCACGAAAAATACTTGGTAAGCTACTCGGCTGCCCCAAAAAGAAACAGTATCTGCATTTGGTAACATTTTTCATTTTGAGAAAATGTGAGATAAAGCGGTTTTTGTTTACCATTCGTAACCATTGCATGACGGCTGTTTTACGAAGGCTTATTTCGGGTTTAAAAAGTGATTAACTGCATTTGAACACTATTATAAGGTGCTAATAACCACAAATATATATATATATATATAGTTATAACACATAAATATATTTGTCAATAATTTTTAAACCATCGCATCAGTTACATCATCAATCATCTTCATTGCCCGAATTCTCATTGAAGTCATTGGGACCTCTGTAATGGCCAACTTAAGGTGCCCCTAAAAAGGGCTGGGTTCCAACCCCCTCATGCGCCACTGGTCACGCTCAAAACGCGTTATAGATGGCGCTGAGGTTTTCGCAAATCACAAAGAATAATTGTTCCCACTGGGAAATCCGTCGGATTTTTTTTCCAACGATGGCAACAGAGTGGTTTTAAGGGGGGAGGGTTGATTTTCTTCGATTAAAACCCATTCGCCGCCCACTGATAAATTCGGCGTGGGCGCAGTTGTCGCTTACCTTGAGCAAAAGTTGATAGTCGTTAATTCGTTGGATCGGAAGTTTCAGGTGATCGGACAGGTTCTTGTCGATCTCCCCGATTCGTTTGCTGTATTCCTGAAACGAGAAGAGAGCGAAAAAAAAACCGGTCAGTCCTTCTTCTTTTTCGCTTTATCCAAGAGTATTGAAGGCAAGATGGACGTCGTCCATCGACGGACGTGACGGAGAAATCCACAAAAAAAAAAAACCACCGAAAGTATTATCGCGATCGAGGAAAACGTAAAATAATCCACAAAGAAACAAAGATCTTTGATGAGAGTTGTGTGCGATGCGCGGACGCGATTTAGAGCACGAATGATCAAAAAAAAATTGCAGATGCGAAAGAGAGAGAGAGAGAGAAGGCGCTCAGATCAGAAAGTGGATCACGGTGCCAAGAAAGCCTCCCTCCTACGGGCCTGCTGAAAATCCCGAAATACGATTCAGAAAATGGGTTTTATCTTTCACGGGCGAAATAAGGGGCCAAGAGGTGGAGAAGAGCCGGACTGCCATTTTGGTCGAAAACCTCCTCCCCCCTCCATCCCTAACGATACCCATCCAAAAATTATCACAAAAATTAAAAAAAAATAAAATTAGATCAGGGAGTGGGCAGCCTATTTTTCAATGTGGCCACAGTTGTGGACGAAAGACAAGTCAAATTCGCCACACAATGGTGAGTTACTCGAACATTTTTAATTTAACTAAAATGTATTTAATAAAAAAACACCAATTGAACATGTAAACAAAACAAGTGGACATGGACATATGCGAGAGGCTTGCCCACCCCGGCACTAGAATCATTTCGGTAGTCCCGTAATTCTAATGCCATGAAGGGTGGTCGTTTCGATCAAAATGGTAGTTTAACTACCATCTTTTAGCGTTAACCACCGAGGTGCTGGACCCATACTTTAAGGGTCCTATTTTTAAAGTGCCATTAGACACAGGAATGCACTGGCAAAGAACGGCCGTAAGCTATACCGATCAGGCGATGATAAAAAAAGAAATGCATTGGGTAGATGAGCCCCGTACAGGGTGGTTTTTCGCTGTTAGCAGTTATCCACGGGCTAACGTTAACCCAGCTAATAGGCAGGGTTGACCTAAGGTTTGTAATATAATGCAATTTTCCAAGAATCTCCATGTTTACTATACCTCGTGTTAAAAATCCCTCTAGTAAAGTGGTGCAACATAAACCTACTAACCCTTAGGTTAACGTGTGGTTATACATGTAGTTAACCCCAGGTTGTCTAACCTTTCATTTAACCTACAATGGTGCAATCGGTCCTAAGATGTCCGTCTTTTACACCCCTCCCCTATTAACATTTTCAGAAATTCGTCCATTCGTCGAAAATAGCGTGCATTCTTCCTATAAACAGGAAAAGTAGACAGGGTTTAAGCCTAGAGCTGAAATTAAAGGAGAGCGAACCACTCTGAACGACGAAAATCGGTCAACCAGAAAAAAAAATTAAGAAAAAAAATTGAGTTAAACCGCAGGAAACGAGAACGTAGTTGGCTTAAAGGAGGGAGGTGGGCGGCCCAGTAAGTATTTTTACAAAGTTTCAAAGAAAATGTTTCGGAAATGGAGCGACGTGAAATACGGTGCCGGTGAAATATATAGCCCTCATTTACGGCAACCCGAAAACCACTAGGGGATGAAATAAAACGTTCAATTCAACTCGGTATTTCACCGTCAGCAAATAGGTAGAGGAGGGAGGGCAATGATAGCCATCTACTCAATCCGATTAGGCGTTTATGGCCTCATCTTGGTAGCCACCAACAAGATCGATAATAAGGCAATAGTAAATATGAATCCGAACAACCCGTTTCGAAGCACACGCACAGAAAAGCCGGCCAAAATTATTTATTTTTCTTACTGCGCTTCTATAGGATTTACGTGAAAAATTGGCACCCGTATGTACTACTTTTTCCCCCTGCGAATACACGTAGTTTCAGGGTAGTCTAAATGTACCGTTTAAGTAACTTTTTTTTTTGCTTGACAACGCTTAACACATACTAGAACATTTTTGTGAAAAATAACACGTTAATATTGGAAAATGCTTCATTTAAACTGGCTGTGAGGCTTATGTAGAGGAAATGTTGTGCTCATAATATGATGTCATAGCTGCCAAACTTTATGATCTTAGGATAGATGCAAGCGATATATTATCTGTGTATCCCTTTTATATCCTTTCCGATCCAGGAGTAAAGTACTATTATTATTATTGTAAAACCAATTTTTAAAGTTTTCTGTAAAGTTTATTTTTTGACTTTTGGTCTGCTTTTCGATGCAAACACTCCACAGTGCGACCTTGGGAATTCAACCAGTGGATCGAAACGGCAAGTTCTACCACCTCGGTGGTTTTGCGTAAAGATTCAAGCCAGTGTTGACGATGGACGGATTTAATTTAAGAAAGCCCCTTGAAGATAGGCAATCACTGCTAGCATTAAAATGACCGCGAATTCTAGAAATTTAACTGGCCGTGAGGCTTGTGTACAGGAAATGTTTCAATAATTTAAGCTCATAGTATGACGTCCTATCTCCTAAACTTTATAATAAAACCAATTTTAAAGGCTTTCTGTAAACGGGTTTTTTTAAACTTTCGGCCAGCTATTCGATGCAAATACCCCACCGTGCGACCTGAGGAATTCCACAAGTGGATCGAAACGACAACTTAGGTGGTTTCGTTTAAAGATCAAGGTTTACGATTTAAGATTAATTCTATATGCATGTAGATTTAACGCGCTGTAGACTAGAGACGGATTTAGTTCAAGAAAGTCCCTCGGAGGCAGGCAATCGAAGCTATCGTTAAAATGGCGGCGAATTCTAGACATTCGCCGATGTGACGGCCGAACTTAACGATCGCGATTTATTTAACGGAAAGCATGGCTTACAACGTACTTTTCTCGACATCTTCGCCTCTTTCCGATCGCTTTTCAGTCCCGTTTATTGCGGAGTTGGCCTGATTTTTCCCGTAACATTCGGCGTGCGAACACGAAAGCGAACGCGAAGGACTCCACGAAACCGAAATTGGGAAAAAGAATTCGCTGAAATAGAACGCGAATGCAGGGCGTTCCATTTCACGCGATTCGAACGCGAGCGCGTGAAAAACGTTCCTTCCGCATTTTAAAGCGCGTTCGATTTTCGAATCTATTTCTGCGGCCGCCATTTTTCTTGTTGGTCGTATTTCGTAAACTAATATTAAAATTTCCAATAAAAGATGGGCTCTTTTTTTCTCCGCAAACGTGAATTAATGGGATATCGGAGTTGAAGATAAAAGGGAAGCGGTGCGATAGGGTCCGAAGGAGAGTGACGTCACCTGACGCGGATATAGAGACGCCAGCGCTTCGAACGATGTCATAATGAAGTCGTAAAATCAACGAAAATAAGCGAAATGACCAAAAAGAAAAGGTCATCGAGGATGGATGAGGTGTAGGAAGGGTACGTGGGCGTCGTTTAAAAGCGTCGAAATTCGACTCTCGATAGACGAACGCGTTGAAACGCTTTATTCTAAATTTAGAAAGCGAAGGAAGAGATTTCAAATAAAAATGTAACCAAAAAAAATGAGAGGAAAAAAAACAAACATGGCGTCCGATGGAAGTCACCTTAGCCCGGGTTAGACAGGCGTCTTAAAATCTCCGAAGAAAATTTTGCCATCGGTGGAAAAATCAGTCGTATTAGACGTAGAGAAACGAAACCGAAGGAGAGAAAACGGAAAGGAGAAATTCCCAACAGGGTGACGCATCCATACCGAAATAGAGCTACGACTAACAACAGAAAAAAGACAGAAGAAGACGAAGAAAATAAAACCAAAACAGGGAGAGTGACTGATGATCAAATTCGCATGCACGACGTAGGTGATTCAGTGAAAAGGCAAGTTAAGGATGAACCAAAAGCATGCCCACCGTGCAGAAAATATTACACGCACATTTTCTGCTTTAAAGACTTCTTATAATTGTTCAATTTATTGTTACTGACGTATAATCGCTCCTCCACTAGGGTTTCAGCATTGGATTATAATTTCAAAACGCCCCGTTTATTTACACAAAAATTTAGGAATTTGAAATAAAAAAGTTACGCAACCTCCTAAAAGGGGGCCTCCCTGCACGGCAACTTCCTTCGTATTTTTCAAATTTCTTAACTTTTTTTTATATAAATAAACGGGGCATTTTGAAATTATAAACCAAAGCTGAAACCCTAGTAGACGACCAATTCTACGTTGGTAAAAATAAATTGAGCAATTCTAATACGTATTTGAATTTTAAAAAAAAATGTGCCAGTAATATTTTTGCACGGTGGGCATGCATGCTTTTGGCTCATCCGTTTTGGCAAAACGAGTGATGAAGTGAAATAAATGAAAATAAAAACAACTCACCTCGAAGTACTCTTTGACGGGGGCGGTGGCGAGGAGGGCCTGGGCGTTGGGTTCGTCCTGGCAATATTTAGCGTGCATGTCAAAATCTCTCTCCTACAATAATCAAAAACACAAGAATTAAAACGTGTTTTTTTGGCTGTGGGAGTTAAGGATGAGCGGGGATGTGACGTAATCGGGCCAAACATGGGTACGAAAATGAAGCCAATAGGACCGTAAATGGCATTGTTCATAGCAGCTATCGAATTTTCGGGTTGATTTTATTTTATTTTTAGGCAGTTTTTATGGTCGACGTCTCCATCGGACGCAAAGGGTTTCCTCCGGTTCAAAAGCACCTCAAGGACACTCTTCGCCCCGTTTCTCACTGCCAAGGGCAAATATTTAACCCGTTCAGAACAAGTACTTGAACATATATAGCACACGTATTGAAAACAATGATAAAATAATTGCTCCGAACATTGAAAAAAGTTGTAAGTATACAGTCCTTATTGGATAAGGACTACTTTATACAGTCTTAGGCATCTGCACGTATAAAATCAATGACGTTTCAAGGACTTAAGTAATAAAGGACTTTAAACATGGGGTGTTCTAACACATTTTCATAAGAGTTATCCCATTTATGAACCCGTTTGTTTATTCTGAATTTATTTCGAACAGTTGTTGGCTCAAGAGAAACAATTGTATTTTAAGTGGAACTTGGTGGAAAGATCAGTGCAGTAGATATCAGTACAAATATACTGATATTAGTAAAAATGTAGTGATATCACTGACCATACCGATATTAGCAGTCAGAAAAACCAGTATATTCATAGTGATATCAGTATATAATCATACTGATATCACTAAGGTTATACTATTTTTAGTACATAATCATATTGACATCAGTAGAGAATGACATACTGATCTTTTTCTCCAGTGGACATGGGCATTAAATCTGTGTTGCGTTTTCCAAAACTTTCCAACTTACCAATGCCCTAAAATGCATCACACCGATACCAATTTAATTAATTTTCAAATACGTTTCTGACTTTATTGAGTCAGTTTTTGGCGAACTTTTAGCTTTACTTCCCCCCTTCTTCCCTGTTACATTATGAAAAACCATGTAAAATTATCGCAGTACTGCGTCATTTATAATAATAGACCTTGTCTTTCTGTTTTCAATTAAAGTTAACTTTTATAACGAATATTAAGAATTTAAACATTTAAAATTTGATCAATACCTTTCGGGAATACATTTATTATTATTTTTATTTGGAAAAAAATAATTTACAGTTCAGCAATGTATTTAAGTTTTTTAGAGAAATTATAAAATACACAGCTGTACATTTATGCATTTTACATTTAAAGATGTCGTTAGTTCCATAAATATGGAGCACAAGGGCACGTACTTATCGCACCCCAAGAGTACCACATGTAATATGCAAATTAAATTAGAAATATTAAAATAAATTAAAGAAATACATGAACATTATTTTAAATGCTCGAATCACATGTTTATAGTGCGTGTCAAATACCGACCCCCAAAGTCCTGGGTGGATGGGGCCAACAGGAGTGAATATTTTGATAACAATTTTTTTTAAAACATCCGAGGAGTGTCGTGCATTTTTATTTCTTACGCAAATTTCTGAATAAAAACAACTCAGAGCGTATGGTTTATGCCAACGTATTTTTTGTTTAGTCGAAAGAAACACGGTGTTTATGTTTAGTTTCTTAAAATTGTAGCAAACGAATCGCTTCGTCGCGAATAAATAAATCATGGGCTTGAAAAAAGTGGGAAAAAAATGAAAAAGTGCGAATGACGGTAGTTTGCATAATTATAATAATACGTAACACGAAATTAAAATTCGTAGGCCTAGTGACAGAATAAAAAATAGAAATATGATTTTGTGGAAAACAGATGGGAAAAAAACTGACTCAAGGTTTGAACGAATAGAGAAATATTTGATTTTATCACGATGATGGATTTACGGGACGTATCATCGTATATCACGAGAAAAATATCAGAAATTACAAAAATCCAATAATAAAAGCGAGTACTTACCAGTCGAAGAAACGTCTTTCCTAATTTCGACGGTTCACCGGCATAATATTGCACTCCTTTAATCAGGACGCTACGAATAAAAATATGGAAATTAATAAACAATCACAATTTAGAATTAGAGTAATTTTGTTTTAAAAATTATAAATTGCGATTTCGCCATCTTTAGCAAAAAAAATACTTGAGAAAAGTACACAAGCAATTTCATTTGTTTCAGCTTTTTTGAAAGTACGTCGTCTCTGACCACGACCAAAAGTCAAGCCAAACTCAAGGTAAACTTCTAGTTAACTAAGGAAAAGCATTGTACCACAGCAGGTTAGCAGTTAACCAAGGGTTAACTTTAACCTGGCTAATAGGCAGGGTCAACCTAAGGTATGCAATTTAACGCAATTTTCCCAGAATTCTTGGATGCAACAGGTTATCTCCATGATTACTTTAACCTGGGGGGAAGGTAAATTACATGTGAATACCTATAACCACAAGTTAATCGAAGGATTAATAGGTTTTTGTTGCATTATATATTTAACCTGCAACGGTGCAACCAGGCCATTCCTGGTGGAAATATCAGCATAATCAGTACAATCGATAATCAGTACAGATATACTGATCATTTACTGATTTTATTAAAAAAATGTAATGATATTATTGATATTGTAATGATGATTATTATTAGTAGTAGTAGTAGTCCCAAAAACCATTATAATACTGATATCACTAAGCATACTAATATTAGTAGCCCCAAAAACAGTGTTCATATATAGTGATATCAGTGTAGAATCGTACTGACATCACTAAGGTTATACTGATATGCTGATGTTTTCTCCAGGGTTAGTAAAGTTCATGAAAAAAAAAACCACTCAAAAAAAAATCTTAAACAAAATGTTCTAAAAGCGAGGCCGTTTCTGACTAACGTCCAAATTTTCTATTCCAAGGACCACAAATCTAGTTGATCACCACCTAGGAATGTGATCAATGCGTGTGTGATCACATGCTTTTTTTTAAAGTTTTGTTTCCCCCGAATCGACAGCGGTGTATTTTGGGTGTAGGCAAAAGCACGAAGAAAGATCGAGAATTATGGGGTTTAAAAAACAAGGGCCAACAGATGCGTCGTATCGTTTGCGAATAACACATTCGACTTTTTTTTTGGCGCAACAGGCAACCATTTGGCACGACTGAAGTTTTGTTTGAAATTTCGCCGCTTTTTAAATTCGTACCAAATATATCCATCAGCATTGAGTATTCCGTGGAAAATGTCGTATAAAAAAAGACCTTCGAAACCGAGAGCTTGTCCACGTTGAAAAAAAAGTGCAGTTTTAAGAGAAACAAAGATGAGGCTAAATTCACGCCATTTCGCTTACTTATTGTGGAAATCGCAAATTTCCTTGAAATTCAGGAAGAGCGAGTCTCGCTGGTCCCTGAGTTCCTTGGGCATTCTTGGATTGTCCATCTCCTTGAGGTAAGTGTGGACGACGTGCTGCATGTCGTTCACGAACTCGTCTTCGGTGTCCACGAGTTCCTTCACGATGGCCCTGAAAAATCAACGAAATAAAAACAAAAACCCAAATGAAATAATAATAATAATACGTTTATTTCTCTAGGAATAAACGTTCTCTTGTCATTGTGGGCAAGCTCTTGGCTCAACCTGGCAAGGAGGACACATTAGTCAAGGCTTGACGACAGTGGTTAGCCGGGATTGTTAGCGGGGTTACGGACAGTGTCCTGCGTGGACTCGCCTTCTCTTGGTGGCCGCCTGCCTCTCCTCCGAATCCGAGCGGATGTCCGATTCGGCATCCATGACGTTGTGCAGGGTGCGAAGGGTCGTCTCCGCCGTCTTCTTCTCCAGATAACTGCAAGGGATCCATCCCTGTCTGGGCGAAAGATATTTTGATGGACGAGTTCGCACCAGCCACCTACATTAGAAATAATAAAGAAATAGAAAACTCTTCAGATTCGAGCCGGATGTCCAACAGGAATCTGGTGGCGAACGGATGAACGCCTTTATTTCCGCGACGCCTCATCGAGATAGAAATACCCTTATTTTCCCCTTTCTGTGCGTTGCAACATGTTGGGGGAATGTTACGTTACGCAATGCATTCTGGATTTATTTGGATTTTTATCTGGACTGAAGGTTACACCTAATCACACGCATGTAATAATCCGAAGGTTGTCACGTAATGCTGAGAAGCGCTCTTTTAGGAATTTAAATTACATTCGAACCTCGATAACTCAAAGTCCCAGGGGACCCCCAAAAATATTTGACTTATCCGAAGTTTGACTTATACGAAGTT
>JAQIXS010006498.1:0-10629 GCA_034700785.1 Rossiulus vilnensis | reverse complement strand
AATTTTTAAAAATTAAGAACGACAATTAGGTTATACATGTGTTTTGAGGGGATTTGGAACATGGAATACGAAATAAACTGTACGTACAGACGATGATTCGATTTTATTATACTCGTACGACGATGGCTTGTGCTTCGAACGGTAAACGCCATTAGTGTTACATTTCGTTTCGAATCACGATTTGTACCCACTGTGGCTTCTTCTGATCCGGAACAAGATGGCCTCCTTAGGACCTAGCGAAGGTTGAAAAATACAATTTTTGGGACACAAACGGAAAATCGCTTCTTCGGCATTGATTTTTCGTGTGAAATGTATGGCGTCGATCGATATCACCCTATGCGGGTGTTTGTCTCTACCCTCCAATCCATCGGCTCGTGGTGATGGTGGTGTGTACACAACGGAAGTAAGGAGAAAAAGGAAGAATTGATTCAATTTTCGGCGGCTTATAACTCGGGTCGATTCAATTAGGGGGCCAACGTAATCATCGGGTCAATTATGATGATCGGGGGGGAAAAAGATACACGCCTGTAAGGCCGGGTTCTGATCCCCGGGCGAGCGGTAGCCGGAAACGGGGCCGGAAGTGACTGCTTTTTGAGAAGAAAAAAATGGAGGAGGAAGGGGTTGAGGCCAAGCTCTGGAGTAAAAGCCCGGACTTAGTAAGGATGATGATAAGTTGGTTATTGAATAAAATTGAATGCATGGTGAAACCTGTGTATGTTGACCACCCGAGGAACCGGACGGAATTCGGCCAATGTGATCGGACGGTCAGCCATTGTGAAAGAAAATAACGTTAACGGTGTGCCCTTGTGGAAAGATCAGCGTGATCAGTGCGGTTGATATCAGCGTAAATGTACTGATCATGTACTGATGTTAAGTAAGAGCTGTAGTGATATCACCAAGCGTAGGCCTACTGACATTGGTAGCCCGGAAAATCACTATAATACTGATATCACAATGCATACTGACATCAGGAGTCCCAAAAAACACTGTAATACTGATATCAATAAACATAGATATCAGTAGTCAGAAAAAACACTATAATACTGGTATTGGTAGTCATAAAAATATCTATAATACCGATATCACTAAGCATACTGACATTAGTAGTCCTAAAAACACTTTAATACTGATATCACAATGCATACTGATATGAGTAGTCCCTAAAACCACTATAATATGTACTGATATCACTGAGCATATTGATATTAGTAGTTCTAAAAACCACTATAATACTGATATCACTAAGCATACTGACATTAGTAGTCCCAAAAAACTTTAACACTGATATCACAATGAATACTGATATGAGTAGTCCCTAAAACCACTGTAATACTGACATCACTAAGCATATTGATAGCAGTAGTCTCAAAAACCACTGTAATACTGATATCACTAAGCATATTGATATTAGTAGTTCTAAAAACCACTATAATACCGAAACCAATAAGCATACTGACATTAGTAGTCCCTAAAACCACTGTAATACTGATAACACTAAGCATATTGATAGCAGTAGTCTCAAAAACCACAATGATATGGATATCACTAAGCATACTGATATCAGTAGAGAATAACGTACTGATCTTTTCGCCAGGGACCAGCAGCCCTTTCCTCCCCCACTGCCTAATGGGGAGTGAAATTCGCTGAATTTTCTAAAAATAAGATGTCGCCCATTAAGCGATAAAAAATCAGAAAATGGCGGCCATAAAAATATGCCCCACAGAAACGCGAGCACTAAATCCGTCCCCATAAAAGCAGGATTACGGAGATGAGGGCCCCCTAGGACCCCCACCTCTTCCTTACGGACCAGAGGTGCTCTGCTACGTTCTTAAAAGTGCCCTAAGTGGTTGCACAAAATGGCCGACGTAGTCCATAAAAAAAATATATATATATATATAAAGGAAAATTTACTTTTTGGCTTTTTGCACCCCGGGCCAAAGCCGTAAAGAATTGGGGATGACAGAAACAGCGTTTATATTGCGTTCGAAAATGCCACTCAGGCTTTTATATATTTTCGAAGAACAATATATTTTGGTTGCTTGATGCCATTCAAAGCTTACTTCGATTTATTGGCCAACAACTCATTGTTTTTATGTCTCATTTTATTTTGATTTTTTTTTTCATTGAGTGGAATTTAGGGGGAGGGATGAACCCAGGAGGAGAGGGCCATCTTTTGATGTGGAACGTTTATGGAAATTTTGGGTTTTCGACCAAAAGAAAAAAAATTACTCGTACACTTTTGCTTCAAATACTTATTATAATTGCTGCATTTATTTCACCCAAGTGTAGAATTAATAGTCCACTAGGGTTTCGGCTTGGGTCTATAATTTTAAAATATCACGTTTTCTTATATATATAAAAATAAATAAATTAGAATTTAAAAAGGAGCCGTAACGCAACCCGCAATGCAAGGTTGTCGTGCAGAGAAGCTCTGTTTCAGGCAGTTTTTTTTCTTCAAATTTATAAATATTTTATGAATTAACAGGCATTGTGGAATTACAAACCAATGATGAAACCTTAGCGTCTTCGGGAAAAGTAAATTTAGCAATAATAATAAGTACAGTCTACGAGGGATCGAGGGATATGGCACGTTCGTTCGTTATATCGAGAGTTCGTTATACTGAGAAGTCTGTTAGGCTCCTAGGTGCTTTTATGAAGCCTTAAGGGTTTTATCGACTGAAACTGGACATACATAACCTGTAGATTTTGTCTCTACAGTACCTGCTGCCCTGGTGGAAAGATCAGTATAATCAGTAGTAGTTATCAGTACAAATATTATGAAATATACTGATCATATACTGATATTATTTAAAAAAATTTTGGTGATATCACTAACCATGCTGAAATTAAGTACAGTTTATCAGTGCAAATATTATGAAATATACTGATATTAGTAAAAACTGTAGTGATATCACTGAGCTTATTGACAGACTGACAGTCCCAAAAACCATATTCGTTCTTGGTGTCATCATGCTAATTAACCTTCCATTGTTTTTTTTCCAGGCCATTAAGCAGCCGACGACGAAGCCTGGACAAGATGGCCGACTTCCGGCGGCGCCCTCTGACCACATCGGTGAGCTAAAACTGTTTTTATATATACACATGTAAAACATACCTGTATTTATGAATTAAATGCACATGATGCATATGTGAGGGAAGTTCAATTATACGATTAAAACTGGATTTAATGATAGGCCTATTAAATGAAATTTATTTAACTGAATTATTATGCGCATTAGCGTATTAATTAAAGCGCGATTAAAACGAAAATTAGCCGATTTTTAATTAAGGACAAACGTTTAGCAAAAAAAATAATTTAAAAAAAACCCGTTTTTGATTTTATTTGGGGTTAGTTTTAATTAGTTGGAGAAAAAGCACCTGGCGGTTGCCAACGTAATTCAAAGATGATTTAAGAAAGAAAATTCACCGATTTATGGCCGTATTTTGGGCCGTAATACATCATTAATTAGACTCTTAATTGTCAAGATGAATGTAATGAATTTCAATAGGTAATGATATGGAGTGGATTTTTTGGGCGATGGTGTTATGTGAAGCGGTTAACCCAAATCCCGTCAACCGCCCGCAGCGCCCCCTGGCACAAACTGGACTCTTAGCGCCGTAGTTCGTTTCGTCTTAAATATTATTTTATTATCGCCAGCTAATTAATGACCAGGGGTCGGTTTTGGTTCCAAAATTTATTATTATAAACTACGTAATTCGAAAATGGAAAAAAAAATGCCCGCATATTTCGTCTAATGAATATTGATGACTGGACAATGACCGGTGGTCAGCAAACGCCGTTGGCCCGTGATTGATAGGCGTATTTCCCCCCCTCCCTCCACCGAATGGTCAAGCGAGCAGACTGGACAAATCGGGTTTTTTTCAAACGTTTCAAAAACCGAAATTAATTTCGCAAATATCGAAAGGTTTAAACGCGAAATTATTCCGGTTATTAAAAAAAAATTGAATTTTAATTATTGCCTTCGATAAATATCTGATATGAAGGGGGTAAATTGATAAAGTGTTACTGACAAGGGATATTGATCAATTTTCGTAATTTAATTTTAAAACGCAAAAATGCGTGGGAATATTTGGTGAATTTTTTTTGATTATTTAAAAAAAAATTGAAATTGTTGTTTTATTTTTAAATTATTTCAAAACTAAAATTAATCGTTTAGCAAATATTATGGACATTTTCATTTCCGTAAAATATCATCAAACATTCGCAGTTGATTCTGGTTTTCGTGTGGCTGGGAGATTCAGAAACAGGATTCGGGGAACCTGCTAACTCAAATGAAAAACCGGATAAGTGGAAAATAGTAGTTACTGAAATGTGGTGATATTAGTAAAACGTCACTGATGCATACCGATGTCAGTACTCTAAATAAATCACTATATATATTAACTGATATCAGTATTGAATATTAGATATGATGATTTTTTCACCAAGGCAAGTCACCAGGGTAAAACCGGATAAGTGGAACACGAGCTAATGTCTAACCAGGTGTCTATTGGGTGTTTTTTTATTTTTTATTTTTTTTTCATTTTAAATTTATCTTTTTTTAAAAACCGATTTCTCGAAAGAAAAATATATTTTATTAAACAAAATAATAATAATAAAAATTACGAATAACATGATTCGTGTTTATTTATTCGTTATTTTATCTTCTGCTGCCAGTAGGTTGTACTGAGTTGAAATTGAATTGAATTGAAAATCCCCATAACTTTAGCAGGTGGTTTTTTTGTTGTAGGTGCGTAATGTTTGCCATTTAGGTGTCACGGCGGTTTAGGCGTAATGACGCGCCATTTGGTGTCTTCGTTCCACAAAAGGCCCCTTGTTATTTTTGCATTAAGACCCGAGTTGAAAACGGGAGCAACAATGGCGTATTCCTCGCTCGAAATCCTTAAAACAGCAATTGGAAAAAATCGATCGAATTCCCCCCTGACCCCTTGACCCCCTCAACCCGCTGTTTACTTTGGCCCTCAGCGCTCTGTTTGTGGACGAAAAGCGCCCCTAACCATCACAATGGGCCTCCCAGAATGCACCTCGCCCTTTGGAGTGTTTGCCTGTCTGTCTGTCTGTCTGTGTGTCCTTCTCCTCTTTGAGGGGGTGCTGAGGCGAGGATCGGTGGCCGAAATAACACTCGAGATGCCCTTTTGGGAAAGCGAGCTGGCTTCCACAACAGGCCCT
Source organism: Rossiulus vilnensis (assembly GCA_034700785.1). Classification (NCBI taxonomy): domain Eukaryota; kingdom Metazoa; phylum Arthropoda; class Diplopoda; order Julida; family Julidae; genus Rossiulus; species Rossiulus vilnensis. The sequence continues at coordinate 5,438 of JAQIXS010006498.1, read as the reverse complement.
TTGCCCCCACGATGTGGGCCCCTGAGCGGGGTTTGTTTACGTTTCGGAAATGGATCTAGGTGGGAGCGTGAGAGGAGGAGGAGGGCTTTTAAGGGGACCATCCGTGGACCATTGATGATGGAAATTGAAGAGGACCAAATAAATATCCCCATGTGATTAGTGCTTGTGCTAGCTCGCACTAAGCCGGGTATAGATCGTGGGCTAAATTTGAATTGCTAAATGGTAAACTAAATCGCAGGCTTCCTCCAAACCCGTAAATCATGGAAAAACCTGGACAAAAGACATGGAAGTCAGGGAGAACTATGGAATAGTGATTTATTTTGAAAAAAAAAATAAAAGTCAGGGGGAATTCAGCATATCAAGTAATACATTTGCTTTTACAGATGTATTACAGATGTCCGCTGGAATAAAAAACTCGTAAGTCAGGGTATTGACATCAATTACGTATTTTCAACAGCTTGTTCATTATCGGTCTTCATTCCTTTGATGCCGTTGTAGGAATCAAAGAGCAACTAACGTTTTTAAAACGGGTAAAAACACAAACATGGTTTAGATAAGGACTTTAATAGTCAGGGAAGTTGAAAATTATGTTTCTGGAAAACCCTCAATTACGATAATTTAATTAGGATAGATGTGATGCAAGGAACGTGTTTCCCTTATTAGTATTGTTGCATGAACAGTTTTCCTTGGCTTATCCTGTTAATCCTCTAATCGTGTTTCCACATAATCCGCATTTCGAACTAGGATCACCCATTTTGGTCGATTACTCATTTTATAGGGGATGATGTGCAATTGTAAATGCAAATTGCTAGGCGTGCAAAGCGACCAAAGGGACCAATCCATCCATTTTTAGAGACCCGTTGGATGGTCTGCCGCCGACGAGGGGCCCCAAGCCCCAGGAGAGTCTGAGGCGAGGCGAGGTAATTGAGTCCCCGTTGTTAATAATAGGTGATTAATTAAGGGTAACAGAACGGGCCGTCCTTAGGGGAGGAGAAACTCCGTGGCGTCGAATTGCACGCGGTTTAATTAATCCCCTTAACTCCGTGCTCGTTTTTGGTAACACCGTGACGTTTCATTTCAGGGACTAATAATAAATGGACGAATGGGATAGAAAAATGGAACGGTTTAGCATGGTGATGGTGGCGTTCTTTGGGTCATTCGTGGAACGCGATTACCCTGGTTGCGTTTTCATTCGTCCGAATTGGAACGTCACGTTCTATGATTGCCATGGTTACTGTTCTTAGTTTCGTAAATGAAACGTCACGTTCTATGATTGCCATGGCTACTGTTCTTAGTTTCGTAAATGAAACGCCACGTTCTATGATTGCCATGGTTACTGTTCTTAGTTTCGTAAATGAAACGCCACGTTCTATGATTGCCATGGCTACTGTTCTTAGTTTCGTAAATGAAACGCCACGTTCTATGATTGCCATGGCTACTGTTCTTAGTTTCGTAAATGGAACGCCACGTTCTATGATTGCCATGGTTACGGTTCTTAGTTTCGGGAATAATGGGTCTGGCGCTTAATACCTTATGGTTGTCACCCTTCGTGTGATTAAGACGTCTGCGGTTTTTGTTTTTTGTTTGTGTCAGTGGCGCTCGTTAACGTCCCAAAAATCCTCTCCCATATAAATTTCTGTTCCTATTAAAAGGCCATCGTGAATTTTGGCTTCCTTTTTATTTATTTTTCTGTCGTCCCAACCGTGGCACCGGTTGACGGTGGACGTAAATTTCATGGCGATTGTTTCGTGATGGACGAAGGTGAAAGGTGACGTCGGCTGATGGTTATCGGACAGGAACGCTTATACCACAAATTTATTAGCGACGATCGGCGTTTGACCCCCGTGATCCCGGCGACTCCTTAGTCGTGCGAGGCGGAGGCGACGACTGCACGGAACGATTGAGCGTGACGTCAACGACCCTAAAAATAGCACGGTATGGAAGAGAAATCTAAAAATATATACATGTATTTATCACTTTGATATAAAGTGCATCGCGCGGATGGGCGGTTGTCACAAATGGTATCACAAACGCTCTCAAAATAGTCCTGTTTTGGATGGGAAATCTCGTTGAAGAGGTGTACAATTCATCTAAATGATTCGTTTTATTTTTAATAACGCATTATTTTAAATGCTGTATTCCATAGGCTACTGAAATGCGTACACATTTAGTTTTTTTAAAAATTTGTACACGTTTTTGTACGTATTTATTGTTTAATAAATATGGACTGTAAATATGTCTGGAACAATTTCTTTAATGAAAATAAATTATTGTCATGTACACTCACGCCACCCCATTGTCATTGTATTTTATTATGCTTAGGGCCGGTTGCACCAACAAACGTTAAGCAAAACCCAAGGTTAGCCTCTGGTTAACTGAGGAAAAGCATTGCACAGCAGCAGTTTAACCATGGGTTAACCCAGCTGACTAACCAGCTGGTTAACCTAAGGTTTGTAATACAATGCATTTTCCCCCCAGAATTCCTAGTTACAGCAGGTTATCTCCACGTTAATTATGCATGTACCTTGGGTTAAAAATCCCTGTAGCATAATGGTGCAACGAAAACCTATCAGCCTAACACGTGTTTATAGTTAACCCCAGGTTACCTAACCTTTCGTTTAAACTGCAATTATTTGTAATGATTAATTCAATTTTTTTCTAAAAGAATATCACAGAAATCGTGTATAGCACGATAACTACATGATGTCTGAAAACGTGCATGCTGTTTATGTATGTTTTGGACGTGTTTTGCTGTCCATGTTTTAACAAGGACAGTGTTAAAATATTTCTACAATATATTTTTTTTTACAAAGTTAACACTTATGCTCTGGTGAACGTTACAAAGAAGTAACGATTGTTATCAAAAAATGTCCTCCAACATCATGGATGCAGATACGAGAATTTCACACCTCATGTCCACGCAGAAGCGGAGACGACGATGACCACTTGACCACTGGTCTTAACGCGGTCATTTTTGGAGTGAAAATAGGGAAAAATTGCGGCGAAACTTTTGCGAAATGGAAGTTTTTCCGAAAAAAAAAAAAAAAAAATCCCATTAAATTGGCGCTTTTCGAAGGGCCCGATTTTAAGACCCTTATTTTCTTTCAAATGAACGGAGTCCCCATAAAAGAAGAGGCCCAATTTTCTCCGGACGACACTAAAAACCATTTGTTGGAAAATTGCGCTTCACCAGTTTTACGCAATTTAAAAGGAAAAAGATATAAAAAAAATTTGCAATTTATTTGGCGATGATCGCCGTGGTCCAACCCCCCCACCCCCCTCGCGTCGGGTGGAGGATCGGATCCGCCGCAATGCGGAGGACCTCGGGAGGAGGTCCATGGGGCCATAGGTCATTTTCACCGCCCAATGACAACGACCCAACTCTGGAATTATAAGGAGGAAGAAGACGATTGCCAAGAGTCAATGGTTGGGAAATTGAACGTCAAATTGGTCATTGAAGCGAATGGACAAGGGACAAGGGAAAAGGACCATTTGGATGATACTTCTCCAATAAAAAAAAAATATGAATTGAAATGTTCCAAGTTGTCCGAATTGCGAAGACATAAAACAAGAGGCCATCGGATGTGCGTGTTTCGCACTTTTAACATTCATGTCTTCTCTTCTATGTTTTTTTGTGGATGAAATTTATGTACGGAATGTCCATCGTCTCCACCCCCCGCCGTCGGAGTGTCCATGCGTGGTTTTTTATGCATCCTAAAAATTCATGGCAGCGCTGGTAATAAAGCGTCATTGTCGTCGTTTCTTGTAATGGCTTCTTCTACTTCTGTCTGCTTCTTCTTGCAGAACTAAGCGCATTTTGCGTTGTCATCCATGGCTGAAAACTCTTCAGGGTCAAACCCGATTATGGAATGGGAAGCTGCGATTGGTGCATGACATGCATGCACAGCCCTTTCTGCGATAATATATATATATATATAAACGTAATTTGAATGCTGACGTGTGGTAATGACATCATACCATTTGGGGTAAACAAGAATGTAAAACATGTCATCTCTATGCTATTGCATTAGGGGAGGGGGGGGGATGGGAACAGTTGAATTGAATTGAATTGAGAAAAAAAAAATGCTTGCAATGTTGCGATTTAGAAAGCATCAACCCCAAAACATGGCCAGACCATCCTACTCTGGAGAAAAGATCGGTATGTGATTCTCTATTGATATCAGTATGATTTTATTCCGGTACAAGTATGATGTTATACTGATATCACTGTATGCGTACTGGTATTTTTGGGACTGCTGATATCAGTGTGTTTAGTGTTATCTGTTCAGTATTAGGGTTTTTGGGATTACTAATATCAGTATAGCTAGTTATATCACTACATTTTTTAATAGTATCAGCGCGTTTGTACTGACCATGTAAAAAAAGATCAGAATGTGATTCTCTACTGATTTCAGTATGATTTTATTCCGGTACAAGTATGATTCTATACTGATAACACTATGTACGTACTGGGGTGTTGGGACTGTTGATATCAGTATAGTTAGTGATATCACTACATTTTTTTACTAATATCATTGCGTTTTTACTGACCCTGTAAAAAGATCAGAATGTGATTCTCTACTGATTTCAGCATGATTTGATACTGATATCACTGTATAGGTACTGGTTTTTTGGACTGCTAATATCATTGCAGTCATTTTTTTACTAGTATCAGGTGCGTTTGTACTGACCCTGGAAAAAGCATCAGTACGTGAATACTGTCATGGGTGCGCCTTCCCCCCCCCACCGTATTTACCAGATGTTTTGAGTGTCGCTTGTGTGTATTATACACACTCTTTGGCGCTCTAGCTAAGGGACGCCCATTAGCTAATTAATTGGGTGAATTTCTGCGGCGTTCATTAGGCCCATGAAATCGCTTTTAATTGCGAATTTATTTAACGTGGAAGACGTGCGTTTCATACGTTTTAAGCCTTATATTCCCCACAAGATGGCCGTTCGTTCAGTCATATATATATATATATATATTGGCTGTGTTTTTTTTATATATTTTCTTATTCGCCAGCCTAAATGTCGTTTTCTCAGGAAATCGTGCTTTTATTAGTGGCTTAATGGCATCCATAGTCGACGTCGACGTCACGTACGGAAATTGGATATTTCTGGCGCAAATTACGGCTTCTTAGAAGCGATCCAGGAGCCAATAAAAAGCCGGGCTAATCGACTCATCGCCGAGCTTAATGGCCTCCATTCCAAGATGGCCGACGCGCTAATATCGACCGCGACTCTAAACTACCACGTCGTTATTATATTCGTGTGTACGCAACCGACGTTTGTATACAACGACGTGTATACATACGGAATGAAATCTCATGCAGGCATACATACCCAAATTCAAAACTCAATAATATTGGGTTGATGGATTACACCCCCCCCCCTTCCCACCACATGGCATATCACTCGCTGCTAGTAGGGTTCTGAGT
>JAQIXS010006497.1:0-10629 GCA_034700785.1 Rossiulus vilnensis | reverse complement strand
AATACACCACCATAACCATCTGCTCTGTCCCTTCTATAAACGGTAAAATTACTAGGAAAGACTTCTGCATTAGCAATGTCATCAGTTAACCATGACTCAGATCCTAAAGTAATGCCTGAGCCAAAGTGATTCAACTGCCTCTCTAAATTGTAGATTCGTTTTTAGTGCTCTGGCAATTAACAACCATTACATTTAAACCACTAAGCTGCCCTCTCACAATGTATGTCAAGATTTACAGGCAAATTAGATGCTTAATTACCTGATAATGCAAATTTTTTAAACAGCCCCATGCTTTGAGCCTCTCGTCTTGATCGCAAGGTCTCCCATTGCAGATCCTTGATCATTTGGGTGACGCTCTCGTCTCGCTGAAATTTACCGTACCAGTTACAAATCTAGTTAGTTACAAAAAATGCACCATTTCTAGCTCTGCTTCCGACCACCCCTATAAGGATTCCAAATTGAGAAGCAGTATTTGATTAGAGGTTGGACTAATGATAAATATCCAGTTTCTTCAACTTTTGGAGGACAATTTCGAAAAATTGTGTACAAATCCAAGGCATTGGTTTGCCACACCAGTAATTTTACTGATGTGTGTATCTCAGCGCATATTGTCCGTGATGGTGATTCCTGGTGTTGTTTTCACTCTTTTACAAGAGATTCTCATGACCAAACACTTGTCTTTATTGAGCTTAAGCTGCCATGTTCTGCACAATTGTAGATCCTTGTAGATCTCTTCCATTGGACATCCTTGATCATTTGGGTGACACTCTCGTCTCGATGTTATTTAACAGTTACAAGTCCGCGTGCAAAATGTGAAAATGGGGGCAAGAGGGAGACTATTGGCAAATTGTGTGGGGTAGGGAAGGAGGGGAGGTGAAGGTTGATCGAAATATTAACAATTCTTTTACCGTTTCTATGGCCATTTTCGAATTTGTTGAAAAAGAGAGAGGGATTTCATCCCCAAGTTTTCTTTAGTGATATTTATTATGTTTTCTTTGGATACATCTGCAGTTTTTACTGCTCAAATGTGTTTTTCTGCAATTTCCCTCCAATTGATAAATAACCATGTACTGACTACCACAAACTGATGCTTCATATTACCATTACGTTGTACATTAAATTGGTGGCATGGTCAATTTCCACTCCACAAGGCCTAGAAATGTTTCAATTGCCTCCTCATCACTATAACAGATGGGGATTGGTCCCATACAGTGTATCAAGCTGAAGAAAATTGGGGTGAGGGGGGATCCTGTAATGATATGTTCCAAAAATAACTTTGCAATCAAATAACGAACCCAAGGCAATTTAACAAAATTTAGCTTTTGCAGGTATAGGTTTTATGAATGGATGAACTGTACAAATGGGATTTTCGCATCCCAAATGTCATAAAGCTTTATTGCAGTCAATTGATTAATTGGACCGATGTATTGCAGGCCTACGTTCGAAATTTCGGCTTGTGGACAGGAATCAAAACAACCCTCGATAAGTTTAAGTACTTCAGGGAAATCTGGCGAGAGAATGATGAATTCCCATCTATTGCAAGTTGAAATGGCAATTGCAGAAATAAACAACATCAACGCTGTTTGTACCGATTAGCGTTACTGTAATGAAAGCGAATGGGCAAGGGAACATGCCAGTTTTGATTCCGGGAAATCCAGGGCAGTGGGGGATTGCGTCCTTGTAATTATGTGGCAGATGGAAAATTTTTTGAATGGGCAGCATGTTCAATGGCATGTTTACTCATCGCGTTTTGACAACATGTTTCGTAATTGCAATTTGCTGTAAACTCGGTTGTTGTTGCAATGTTTACCTAATTTCATTTAAGTATTGTATGATTGAAGTAAATGTGCTTGTATAGAAGTTATAACTAACATATTAATCGACTTTTTCAGAAATTGTCTCTTTGTTTGACCAAAATTTGTTTTGACATGACCCATGAGATACATGCACGTGTACGTGCTGCATGTGCTCCATTGATCAGTAGTCGTAAACAACTATATTTGTGTGCATATGGTGTTAATTTGAACACTGTATAAAAATATGTGATTCCTTGATTTCGCACGGTATTTTTTTAGAATTCTATTAATATTAAGATATGCAGTGACCCAAATATTAAATACGTGATACCTTAGTGTATTCAACTTTTTTTTAAAGATAAATATTGCCAGTGATTTGCGATACTGATCACGTGCGTCGTCCATATATCGAGTGCGAATATAAATAAATATTCGTGAGGCGATTTCAATTTAGTAGACGAATTTCATCGCATTTCAGCAAATTTGCTAATAAGTGTTTTCTATCATCCAATAACATTCCTAGTTTCCAGTTATGTTCAGCCTGCGTCTATGAAATTGAAAATATTCACCTAGGGCTGTTTTTGAAGCGGTACTGGATTGTAATAATCAATGTTTAGCGGATATGGTAATGTTTATTTGGGAATAGGCCTACTAATAAATTGCAGCCGTGGGCCCCAATTTTCTGGTTCGAATTGGAAAATTCTTGTGAATAAAATATGAAATTACGTCCCGTGTATAACCCCTTTACCAAGCTAGCAAATATTTTTATATATAACTCAATAAATACATAACAGATTAAAACTTTTCGAAAAAATTCCATGAGCAAGCAAGCGATGCTTCTTGAGATAGATCCGATAATGCCGTTAAGAAATTCAATTTTTTTCCTCCTTAATACAAGGGCCTTGTTTTATATTAGCATGTCTCATTCAAGTAACTGGGTCAGAAAAGGAACGACGAGGCGGTTTTTGAAATCGAAAAAAATTAATTGGGTTTTATACAAAAAAAGCCATTACGCCGAATAATCCTTTCAAATGTAATTTTTCATTTTTTTGTTTGCCGAGACTAATAATTTTCTCTAAAATCGATAGTCTTTGCCAAAACCTATAAGCATTAATCTATATCTCGTTTTAATACGTTTTTATTTTTTGCCAGATTTATGCTGAAATTCGAAAAGGTATGGTCTTTGAGGATATCTAGTGGATTGGAATTGAGGATCCATCCTAATGATGTCAAATTTACAAGTTAAATTTGTTAATTTGAAATTCAGTAAATATACCGGTAACCGGTAATTGAAGTATTGAAAAGCTTTAGTAAAATTTCTCACTGATGCCCTTCAACAGGCAGACATTGCATTAATGCAGTATCATGTTCATTCATTTTGATTATTTCAAGATACTTTTTCAAAACAGTTTATTGCCCGATGTGCGGTGTTTGTTCTTATGTTGGCTGCTGTGGCACCTTGGGTGAGGTGAGAATTCTATGAGTACTTGCAGTTCTTTTATTTATAAAGTGTAATATCATGAACTGATTAGTTATGATTGAGCAACTGCTCATTCATCACATTAGCAAACTAGTAGCAATCGTCCGACGTTTGCGAACCCACCAAGCCTATATCGAGCGTCTTTTATGGATGTCCCTTTATGTACGCAATGAGCATTTGCTCACGAATTACTCATGCACAATTTCGTTCCATAATCGTGCCTTTTATTAAAGTGGAATCCCGCAATTTCATTTTCGTTTCATCCTATCCCCAATTGGCAACTGCTTTCCAGCGGAATTTGACGGTAATCTTCCTTTTTTCCGAACGTAATCTAATATGAAATATGACTTATTACATTCGGCAAATGGAGCATTACGCACGACATGCATTATTTCGCGGAATATTGCCGGCATCGGATCAATCAGCCTCAATGAGATTATTTGCCGTGCATATTTTAGTCAGTTTTGAATCGGATGCAGATTCGGCTGCCATGGTGAGGATTATGCATTTGCCTCTTGGATTTAGCACTCGTTATTTTACAGGCAGTTCAGTTGCCTGCGGATGGATTCGGCGAAGTAGGGCCCGATAACAGCGGCTTGGCTGGTAATTAAACAGACGGTGAATTCGGGTAATTTGTTTTGATTTCAATTAGCCCAACTCTGCGTGTCAGTCACGCGCCGAGGCCTTTAACGGCTCGTGACACCAGTGACGTCATAAGTGGTGCCTTCATTTACTTTTTTTGTATGCTAATGCACAAGGTACGCGACTCTCTTCTGCCGAATTGTCACGTTTAATAAACAAGTGGAGTCGGTAAGCTAGATTGATTTTCTGATGACTCTTTTCAGTAAAGAGCAACCGATCGATGGATCAGTATTCAAGATCTGATACTTGCTCAAGAGGGTGACTTTTGCTACTCGGAATCCTAGCCAGTAACCGCTGGCAATTGCGACACACAAACTCGTTAAGTCTGCATTTACAAATATATCCCTCTCCTCTCCAAATACATAAAACTATTCCCCGAATTCCTTTTTAAAACCCTCCCCCCCTCTTTCCTACTCTTGACTGGTCGCAATCTACTGTTGCAAAAACTGCGTGAGCAGTTGAACTGGCTTTCACCGGAACGTATCAATGAGTCCGATAAGCTCCACCTTGAAATTGCACAATTTAAGTTTCAGTAAGGCATACAGTGTATCCTTTACACCACTGACCAGCATGGATATGTTTTGGTGTAAATGACATTTAATGCGATGGGACATTCGATTTTGAACAAAAATTACATCCAAGATTTTAGACAGTATGATAATTGAATTTTTTTTTGTACTTTAAATGTAGTGGTAATGTTAATGATTAATTGTATTTTTTGCATGGTCATTTACTATAGGGTTTGATATATTTAATAATTTGAAAATTTGAAAAAAAAAGCCGCTTGCGATTTCATTTCATTCATCATGGGCCACTGTAATTATCCTACACGGGGGAGAATAAAATTTAGCAGTTAGATAAGAAGTATTGTTATCCAACAATATTGAATAAATTATACATATTGAATTTATTTTTGTTTGCATAGTGGGCATTCTTTTGGGTTGGGCTTAAGTAGAGCTGGAGGACATCCGTCCTTGCTATTCATATTACTTTTGTACACATATGCGTTATCCTAATTGATAAGATTCATTTTGCTCGATATTTCCATTCTCTTTCAGATAGTTATATTGGTACATTTTCATTTAATTTTGCATGAGATTAGACGTTGGAATGAACTTCCAGAAATAGCCATAAGCTGCTGGAAATTTAATTATCTGTCTGCATCAACGTTTATTTGCTGATGTAACAATGACAGAAGTTGTTGGCCTAGCTGTCCATGTCTTAGATTTCTTTAAACTTTTCCGTAAAAACGTTAATTAGCTTAAACATTAAAGGAATTTAACTTTTTCGTTTAACCTTGCAAACGAAAAAATAGACCAATGAGATTTTGATTCAAAAAGAGCAATTTGAAATCTTGATTTGACTGTTTTCTGAAATATTTCTCAGCTAAGGACAAACTCTTTAAGACGATGACGCAATTTAGCTCGTTCAGACGTTGTTAATTAGTAATTAGTTGACATTCTTAACATCCCTCTTGGTGTTAGCACCAATTCTCTGCCATGGTTCTTTAATGTAATTAGTCTTTGGAGCAACTGCCTGCTGTTATGCAAATTCAATGGAAATTAAACGCTTTAATTGCGATTTAATTAGGTGATCGATGGCGACATGAACTTTCAAGTAGTAATTAACGTAAAATATGAAGTGGAATAGAATGTTGCGGTCGACTAGTATTATCCATTTGAGAAAATTTTGCATTTTTTAAGTCGATCGATATGGTGGATTACCATCAGACCAAGATCAGAACTTCTACACCGTGAAAAGAGCGATTACGAAGACTAAACGGGGTTCACCACTCAGATTTGCAAGTAACAGGTTTTGAAATAGAAACTGGAAAATACATGGTTTGCCAGTTTTCTAACGTTTTCCAAACACCAACTCGTTCAACCTGCGAAAACAATTCTTAAAATACTTTCAAACTTCTACCAAATGACATTTTGTTGCTGACAATATAGGATGCCGATTTGAATTGAATTAGCGAAATTGTATCAATGAATCACCTTTAACGTGTTGCGAGTAAGAGTATATAATTAATTCGGAACGCAATTTTCACCTACTTAAATTAGTGCAAATGATTTAATTAAAACATGTAATAAATTGTGCTGGTAAAATGGTGCATATGACATGCTTATGCTGTTATATTGTACTATGTCTTTTTTATCACGTGTTGCTTGTTCGGTCATCAATTTTGAGCTATTGATGTCTGAAATTTCAATTCTGACTGTCTGATAGTCATGCGAGTGGACAGCACCCCAAAATTACTTCGTATTTAAATGTAAACTTGGTCGCAAACATCTATTAAAAGTCACGGCTTTCGGCACAATGACTTTCACCTAAATTGGACCTCAATAGCACAAGACCAAATTACCATAAAACCCCGCTATCCAATTTCTTATTGTTTACCTCCGTCATTGGAAACTCTTAGCAAATTGGCTCGCGGATGGCTGTCTTAAGAGTACGTGTAGTCCAACAAAAGTTATTTTTATTTGCTCAATAAAGCTAATTTATTTTCCGAATTGATTTAAAGCAAGTCTCATGTTACTACCCACACTGAAGAAGAGGAAAAGAAAGATGCCCAGTGCATTAATGAAATACGAGCGAAAGCAAACCGCAGAGATTCACTAGGGCCTCTAAACGAGTTATTTCTTGAAACGTGATGGCTAATAGCCTCAAATTATGGCCATTAATGCTGACTGAGTCAACAATGCCATCTTTCATCTTGCTATTGTTTTCTTTCACATGCTTCATGGGCGCATAGCGGACGTCTTTCACACAAAACAATGCAGTGGAAGAAAGGACAAAATAGTTCCGGTTAGATTGATGCGGAGTTGCAAGGAAGAATCTTAATTCTGCCATTGAGATTTTTGACTTACATGTAGTTTAACACACTGTTGAATCGTGTCATAGACGTTTATTGAGGGATGGAATGGGATTCGTTGGATCACTTCCAAAAAATCGCGTATCATATAGAATGATTTTCAAGAACGCTTTTTGCCACCTTCAATGGTAAGAATAAGGTTGAGGTCAAGCACTTATCTGCCATTTTGGGCAGTCGCCTGTAAATCAGCAACTAACATTGTAGCCAAGTTTGGGCTAATGGCTATAATAGAGCTTCAAACTTAGAAAATTAGCGTGGAATAACTGCAATTATACAAAAGTGCAGATCAGACAAGGCAACTATGAGGGAACAGGTCTGCTTTTGAAAACACGCAACGTCGTGTTTACTTAATGCCAAATTATGATAACAGAGCGTACAAGAACGTATTACCTTTCATTTATAATACATACATACATGCATGTAATGTAAATGGATAGGAAAGACGATAATGATGTGACGTCGAATTCAGTACTAATAACTTTCCCCTTCCATTTCGTTTAACATCACGATGTCACGAACATAGCCTACTGTATATAATTTGTATATGATAGCCATTTTCATAGTTGTCTATAATCATCACTTTAAACGTTTTGTGACATGTAACTAATGCTAATAGAATTAACATGCAATTAGTGAATATCATTTTACATTTCGTCGGTCTAACATGCAAATGGCATTAGTCTATATTTACGATTAAAAGAAACAACCACACAAGGATGTTTTACCTTCAGGTACTGATGACAGTGACAGAAACTAGTGTGCATGTCGATCACAACATAGCCACAAACAGAAGAATATACAAATACACGTATAAAAGCTATGTATTTGGATTTTTTCTTTATCAATTTTGTTTTTTGGGCTCTACAATAAAATATGCATTATGTGAGTTAAGCCATTTGCATCTTAGACCGACGATTTGTTTGTATTTTTCCGCTAGTGTATTTGGTAAGTGGTGTACTTGGAAAGCGGTTTAATTGTAGTATTATTAGTTTAGAGCATTACTTCCAGATTACTTTATCTGGAAGTAATGCTTTAGTTAAATCGTTAATTCGCCTGCACAAGGCATTATGCCATATTGCTGAATTTATATGAATCTGATATTACAGTAAATAAGAGTACACTGTAATCAAGAAATAATGTTTCAGTTAAATCTTTATTTCACCTGTTCAGGACGTTATACCTTAATGCTGAATTTTTATGAAACTAATATAACTGATGGCGAGTTAATTAAGTTTATCTGTACCTGATACGTGTATTTCAATAAAATGCGATCCTTGTACACATTAAGAAACGTAACAACCCGTGCTTACATTCTCGTGGACATATAACCGATATCTCAAGTCTTAAATACATAATCATGAGGGTAGAGAGCTTTCATGCCAAATTTATCTACCTTTATTTATGCAAATGCTCGATGAATATTAATCCATTCGTGTATGCACTTCGCTCAGCCGTTACCAATAAGGACTGACAGCTCCCCGAAGTACGGAAACGTCTATGACAGCGAAACTTTTAGCACTGTAATAAACATTAAACATGTAAATTGTTAGCGCAAAAAATGCGTCACAGGTCTACCGTTTATGTTGATAAGGCGTTAAGCTGGAAGTTGATTGACAGTGTATCTCGCGGACTGCATTCGTGTCGCGCAATTTTTTTCTGGTAGTGCTCGCTCATTTTTGCTTCATAATGAGCTCTTGTCGTGATGAGGCTTAATTACACATTTGGATAAATGAACGTATTTTTACAGCGTAACGGAAGGGTGAACAGCCCCGGCAAGCGTTCGCAATTTCTTTTAATGGCTGCGCTAGTAGTTTTCAGTGCTGCGGAACAAAGAGCTTTTTTGGGCGGCTAAAATTTTCAGATTAGTGCCATACGCCTGTATTATTTATGGCAAATTGATGCAGAATTCCGAGCTAAATGAGTGTGAAATGCGTTTCTAGATGGCAGAAGCTGTCCGTGCAGGCGTGAGAGCGACAGTTCGTGCTCTTCCAGTCGATACGACGCTGCACTGACATCGAAATAATTGACTATGTGATGCAGTGATATTATGTTGGTTTACGTGCACTTTTTGTTAAACGTTTCTCCCCCTTATGTGTGCTTGCGTCGAAAGTTGCTCAAAGAACATGATTGGTTTCTAGTTACTTGCAAACGATATGCGAAAGTGGATGGTGCTGGTTCCGGTGTCACCCACTAGGTTACGCCTGGTTGAGGGTACATTACTAATTTCAAGTTTGTTATTTTATGTTGCAATCAGAACCTTTCCTTGGGATTAGGAGACATTAAAATAGCTGTGGTATCAACAACAATCACAATCTTGGTGGCTTTTAGTCCTCAGGAGATGCTTTGTTAAGATTTCTGATAATGGCAACCTTTGTGTTCCTCAGAAAACCGTTCAAGCTTTGAAAACACTTATTAGCTGCACAGCCTGCGAATCATTCAAAATGTGCATCGAAGTGATTTTTTTCGTCTTACATGCATATCTTCAGATTGTTATTGTTAAGGCTTTGTTCAAATCGTCCCGGTCTACTTGCCATTTATTTATCTGGAGAACCAGATATTGGAACCAGCTAATGAAATCTATGCCATCTACAAGTTCATGTTCATACCGCCAATGCGCGCATTTACTTATAATAACGAAGCCTACACACGTCAGCCCAATTAAAACCTTGTTTTCAAATAAAATGTAGCCCATTTAATTATAGTGTTGCTTAGGAGATGGATTATTTCAGAAAGCATTGGCTGGGGTATTGTTGCTTTTGAGAAGTATTTTGATCCCAGTAATTGGGGGTTCGAATCTCCTCCCCAACTTCTTCCCCAACAGCAAATGATAATGCTCCATAAAAGAAGCAAACATTTGATATACAAGTGTTTAAGTGTGATGAAATGGTACTGTAATGGTGCAGGTATACTTTGCGGAATGAATCTTCTTAATCATTCTCTATAATATCTCAAAGAATTCACTACTATTTTTGCATTAGTTTACTTTTCCAGTCATAAACAGATAGTTGTTCACTGCATTTGCTTAAACATTTGAATGCAGTGTTTTTTATTGATTAAACCGATTTCTGTAAGATAATGTATTCGCTTTATATTCAGATTATCATTTGACATAACCAAACTATTATCGTCAAATATATCGTCGTATGGTTTTAAGTAACTTGATTTTTTACATGATTTAATAGCTTGTCCTGGTGATTATGAATTTGTGACAGTAATCCATAATGTCGTTACGGTAGGCCTATATGCTAGTGAACATGCATGTTCATACATTTATGTAGGCTATGTGTCGTTTCTTCATCCTAAAAATGTTGAGTGCTAATATGATTTTTATATGTTGGAATGGTCTTTGCGGCATGATACAATATACAGTAATATACTGTTATTATGCACTTAAAGGGAATATCAATTATGCATTACAGAACTATGAATTTGCGGCCATCTTGGACAACGCCCTTACCTTCGGCACTCTGTCCTGTGCATCCCATGGTGGCAATTTGCCTCGCAACGGGTTAATTGCGGCCAAACAACAATTAAAAGCAATGGTTTAAAAATGCCAAGGTCGCAATTTTTGGCATGAATCCTGTACATGACCCGCAATTTATGGCCTACACGACGAAGTCATTTTCACCAAGCTTTGCTATTGAGTGCACTTGTGTGTGATGTCCGTTCACTCCTACTGACATTTTGGCTTTTCCTGTCTATCATGCGTAAATGCGCCCAAACAAGCTGAGTGAATCCAGAAAATTAGTTCACGAATACATTACAGTCAACTCTCCGTAAAATGGAACTCCATAACTCGGAAATTTCGCTAACTCGTAAAGTGGAATAGGTTTTGG